>VZTO01002712.1:0-49109 GCA_013400615.1 Syrrhaptes paradoxus | reverse complement strand
AAAAAAACCCCTTATCTCTGCAGCCAGTATAGTACAGGTTTTAAATTTTCTGGTGATTTTCTTTGTAAACTGCTCAGCAGGGTATTATTCAGGCAGCTGCATCGAGGGACTAATATAACATGTGTTCTCAATTTTGGACCCTTTATGTTGGGAATTTTCCATTATGCAATTGCCTTAAATCTGAGGCTGCTGACAAGAGCACAANAAAAAAACCCCTTATCTCTGCAGCCAGTATAGTACAGGTTTTAAATTTTCTGGTGATTTTCTTTGTAAACTGCTCAGCAGGGTATTATTCAGGCAGCTGCATCGAGGGACTAATATAACATGTGTTCTCAATTTTGGACCCTTTATGTTGGGAATTTTCCATTATGCAATTGCCTTAAATCTGAGGCTGCTGACAAGAGCACAATGTTTTCTAACTCTACACAAGGTTAAATGACTGAAATAAAAATAGATGGAAAAAGAAAAAAGCAGTAAAATAAGTTTGCTTTCACATGTAATGGCGGGCAGTAGCATGAGGTCAGGGACTTAAGGATAGCCCAGCCATCAGTCAGGGACTGTGGAACAACTGATCCTTCCTAAATCGTTCTGGAAATTATCTTCTGTTCCAGACACTTATTCTCTTTTCTTCACACACATCATATAACCAAGAGGACTGTGTTCAAAGTTATCATTTTTATATAAATTATGGCAATAATGACTATATTTGTGAAGTATTTTACTTTCTAAATGCCAGGGCTCTAGGATTTATTTGCAGTATTTTCCTTACTGGCAAACATGGTTTTTACTACTTCCTGTAGGAAAAATACATGCTGGGCTGGTGTCATGGAAAGGGGAAAAGCAATCTGCTGAGCAGTAGGGTGGTCTTGCACATGGGAGAGACAACGAATTTACAAATGCAAATGTCAGGCCAAAAAGGCAGCTAGAGGTAAAGCCAGGGCTCTGATCGTTGGAGAGAAGCATCGGTTGGGTGGTGGATCATGGAGGTTTGCAGCCTCGTGTGTGGCATGTGGGTCTCTCTCCTGCAGCACGCCGGGATGCTTCTGGAGTTGGTTTTGGCTCTTTATTCCCATCCAACAGGGCTTTCACTTTTGCCCCATTTTACATCTCATGGGTTTTGTTTTCGATCTGAATTGCAGAGGCGGCTGTGCTTTTTCTCTCTGAAATTTAGACATGTCAGACCAGCTTCATCAGGTAGCAGCCCTCTAGTCTCTTGCAGATTGCCAGCACAATGCTCATTGCACATTCAGTAAAGAAAGTTTCATAAATTAAAAAAAAAGGGAGGCTGCTGTTTATTGCTATGATTTTCTTATTGAAGCAGAGCTGTATGCATGTGCAGAGTTACTGGCTTTTGTTCAGGTAGAGAAAGAGGTGACCTCAAATGCTAAATCCCATTTTGTTCTGCTTAAATGACCAGCTGCACCCCCGTACAGCAGTGTGTACCCTCGTTATTATTTTGTTGTTGTTGTGTTTTGGATGCTGGTATTTTAATTACCAAGTCCTCTGGGGTTAGAGTGGGTCTGTTCACTAAGGCTGGACACCTGTGTCCAAACAGGGCGGGCATCCCCCCCTCTCAGCACAGCCTTCTTCCCACCCTCTGGTGCAGCCTCGTTTGGCCTTCGGAGGAGGTATTTCTTGAGCAGGCAGCTCAGTTTGCGGGGGATCTTGGTGGACGGGTCCCTCCGCATGTCCTGTTGGTAGGTGAGCCATTCGGTTGCGCTGTTAGCAGGAGTTTTTAGCAACAAATGTGAAATTAGATCCATTTAGGTATGCAATGTGTCTGTCAAATGCAAAAAATAATATACAGATCTATGCCTGTCTTGTGAAAAAATAGCTCTGGTTTAGAGTTGTGTAAGACAGACCATTAAGTTAAAAATAAACCTTCAGAACACAGTGCATCTAAACGCAACTTGTTTATTGCTGGCTATTTTATTTATACCAGCCATGGGATATTCAACTACTGACATGGGAACAGCAAAACATAGTTTTTAATTCTGGCTTTGGACAGCGACGCAACAAGCAGCAGCTATGAGAATTTAGCTTTAAGACCACAGAACACGGATTTAAGCCCTGATATAGCTCCCCAGGAGCAAAACCAGGGGTCAGGATGCCACTGCTGGTAAAACTGCATCTTCGTCTGATTAAAATGTACAAGCAGAGAGGTCCTGTTTGTAATACCACTGTTGGTGGAGTTTCATCACTGGGGCCCTTCATCGGGCAGGCTGGCCTCCAGGGCTTCTTCCAGCACACCCCAGCTGTGGATCCACCTCCTTTTTTAATGAGTAATCACATGTAAATTAACAACAGAGGTGAAAACTCAACCATGTCCTTCTCTGGTCTGCCTAAAAGGAAAAAGCAGACATTAAGTTAATTTTATATCCTATTGAAGGATACTGGAGTACCTTTTAAAAAAAATTTAGCAGCGCCATGTAATCTAAACTGAGTGCCAGGCGTGTTCCCTTTTAATGTTTGTTACTGTATATCTGAAAACTTGCCATCTTTCTGTTTTAAAATATGACTGAAATTGTGAGATCTGGTCCAAAGCCAGAGGAAGAATTGTTAATAGCTGGAGTTCTTATGAATACAGCTCCTGCTGCTGACAAGGGGGAGATATGGAAAATCCTAATGGGCTCTGCTTTGCTCAACGTTCATTCCACTTAAAGGAGGAAAATAAAAACTGTAGTGTTCTCACTTGAAAAACAGTTTTTTCCAATATTTTCCTGCAACTTTAGCCAGCAAATACTATGCCTGTTGTATACAGAGGTCAATGACTAATTACACGGTCTATTGAAAGGTTAAAGTAATTAAAAATGTCAAATCTTTTTCTCTTTTCTATTAAAAAAAAATTAAAACACTGACCTCAGTTCTTGAGGACATCAGACAAGAGCTCTGTTTTACCCACACCCAGTCCAGCGCAGTAGTTTCAGTTCAGAGACACTGTGAGTGGGACTCTGGAGCGAATTTGTATTTTTCTCTTATTAATTTCCTAAGCCATTAGGAGAAGTCACCTCTCAGACAGAGACTGGGCTACAGTCCTCTCACTTCAGCCCCTCTGCTGTTATTAATAGGAAGAACATTTTGCTGATAATAATTTTTATTTTTATATATCCCCATATCTTTGTTTTGCTTCCCATTCCTTTCTGTTTTTTCCAGGTACAACTTGTTTGATCGCCCTATTGTCAGATAAAGAACTCACGGTGGCCAACGTTGGTGATTCGCGAGGAGTCTTGTGTGACAAGGATGGGAACGCTATCCCCTTGTCACACGATCACAAGCCCTACCAACTGAAAGAGAGGAAGAGGATTAAAAGAGCTGGTGAGTCATAACGTTTTTGCTTTGGATTGAAGGTTCATCTTTTTTCTCCTCTACTCTGTCAATAATATAGACTTCTCCCCTGAGAGAGACTGCAAAGTACCAGAGTGAGGCATCAGCAGATAAAATCTTCCATTATTAATACAGCACTTTTCAGTAGGATGTCATGGCACAGACAGAAATGGAAGCAGACTGACCTATCCCTTAATGAGCCAGTGTCGGAGGAAGAAGAGCAGCCTTCATCTTCAACAGCCAGTTGACCATCCCAGACAGTTCCCTTGTGATCTCTGCAGGGAGCAAATTAATAAACAGGAGCAGCAGCATTATGGGCTTCTTCACATCAAACCATGGCACAGCCTTTACGTGAGAGGTTGGGTCTGAAGCTCAGTGAGGTTTAGTTCCTAAAATAAGCAGTACATTAATCTAATTAATCAAAGCTATTTTTTTTCCCCTTGTAGTGACTGCTAATGAGCACAAACATGTAAACTGCAGCGGGAGTATAGGGAACAAATATAAGAAACAGAAACCCTTCCGCAATGAATCTTTCTCACTTTCATCACTTGTCAGTTTAGCGACCTTCCAGGCTAGCAGTTACGTTTGGATCATCAAGTTTAATAGCCAATTCTCCATGAATTTGTCAAAGTCTCTTTTGAACCTGTTTCTGGTTTGGGTCCCACAGTGGCCTGCAGCGACAAATTATTTGATGAAGAAAAAAAATTCCTCTTGTTTGTGTTAAACCTACTGATGGGCATTGCCTCCAGAGATGCATTCCCTCTCTGCCTCCACATCTTTCTCTGTAAGGTGGAAATAACAAGTTTTACCCTGAGTGTAAAACACTTTTAAAACCTACAGGTTATCAGTAGGCTCACACCAGCAGAAAAGCTCACACGTGCGCAGTGTGTGCTTTCCTCTCGGTTTCCTTTTATTGCTGAGGAGGCGTAAGAGCAGTGGGACCCTTCCTATCCAGCCTAGTGACTTAATGAATTCACTTCTCTGTTACCTATTGCCCCGTTGTATTATCATGATCGATATGGCCACATAGTGCTGTTAAAAATCTACAATCCAGTTTATGCTACTGCTGGATACTTTGACGTTTTGGAACATCCCTTCTTTACATACAGTAAGTGTAAAACAGAAGCAAAGTGCCCAAATGGAATTATCAAACCTACATTGCTACTGTGACAGAAGTACCTGACTTTTTTCCACCAACTGGATACTTTCTTGTCCTATTAATCAAAGCTAAGTGACAATGAAGAAAGTGACAATAACCACATCATTAGGTTACATTTCAGTTTTCCAACTTGACATTGCGCCATCAAGCTGCACCATCCAGTGCCTTGTAGGTAGTTATAACGTGACTGCACATTTGTGTTTGTAGGATTAGATTTCATTTAAAAGTGAAATCCATATAGCCACGGTTGAGAAAATATCCTTCAAACCTCGGTCTGATATAAATCAATTAGAAGCAGCCTGAAACAGCAGCTCAAAGAGAAGCGTGACTTGCCCTGTGCATTTCAGTGGGGTGTTAACGTTGGGATGACAAGTCTGAACTAATCTGTCATTTTTCGCTGCCATGGTGGATGTTAAGGAGGCTCGCTGCTAGCTGCTGTCAGTGGTCAGGAATTAATTCAGTCCCTCTCTTTTCCCCACTGCCAACAACTGCATATGAACTCTTAGTCAAGCCACAACTTGAAAAAAAATTGCCATTTCTCAGTCGGATGTGACTCGAGCAGCTCTCGCACTGAAGCCCCAGAAGCCAACGCTCAGATTTCTTGTGGGAGTTCCTGCAGTGCAGCGAGGGGTCACTGGTACCCCAGCCCACAGCCAAACACCAAAAGGAAAGGCAGTAGCTAAGAGAAGAGGGCAGGGCCCTCCATTCTGAGCTGAGGTGCCGCATCCTGTGAAATTACCTGCCCCGCAGCGTGGCTGTGCAGTTAATAGCACCAGTTACAGGGTCTGGGCCAAGACTGACTCGTACTTTCAGAAGATGCCGGCTGATGCACACGCATCTTGCAGCCGAATGAGAGTGGGGTCCCACCGCTCTGACCCATTCCTGTGGGATAGGAGAATCCATGTCCTGCCACCAAGGATGCTGGTGTCCCCAGAAAACACGAAGAATCTCCTTCTGATCAGGAACTTGAGCGATGTATCAGCGTAAGACAGTGGCCTTGAAACAACCATGGGTTTGGCTTGTGAAGAAACGCTTGATTGCAGAGCCACAAGGTGACAGTCACTGATAGAAATTTAAGTCATTCACCTTGAACATAATCCTCAGAGCTCAGCTTTTGCTAACGTGCAACATGTTTGTGCGGTTGCCAAAAGGCTTCTGTTCTCCAGTGGCAGCCAGCGCTGTAGAATGTTTGCTTTTCCATGGGCATTTGTATGTATTCTGTAGGAATGGCTTTATAAAAGAAAATATTACAACAGACACTTCAGCAAATCACAGTTCAGCTTGTTCCAGGTACGAGACGAGAATGGCACCGAAAACTCACTTTGCACACGTGAGCACAACCTGCAAAGGCTGGAGTAGGTGTGCTGCGGCTGGTCAGCAGCATCAGCTGTCTCCTCTGCGGGTACAGTGACGGGTGCAGGCAGTGCTGTCCCCTCATTGTGTGTAAAATGTCTGCTTAAAACTGCCTCTTCTTCACTGCGTTTTGCTTCCCCTGTCATTCCAATGCGTACACATGGTTACGCTCCAGTTACTGTAGCCCTCATCGCTTATGAACGATCCCCAGGCTGGTGAGGAGGTGGCTGTGTAACCCTCAACCCAGGTGCCCTCAAAACCTCCAGCAGCAGCCGGAGGAGGTAAGAGGAGCTGCAGCAGGCTCACCTGTCCTTCCTTTTTTTTGACTATGGAAGGAAACATCGTCATAATGGAGACTCCCTCAGAAGTACTCATGAAAACACCCAGCTAAAAAGTTGTGTTTCTGCTGGTTTTAACACAAATCTAAGTTTCAAGCTTTAAACAACAATGAATCACTAAATGAAATGTGGTTTTGCCTGAAAGCAGAAGGAATTTACAGATTAGATCAGCCAGCCAGGAATGGAAATGCTATCTGCAAATTTAGGTGACAAGGTGACTGATGCATAGGCTGAGTGCAGAGCTGAAAACATTCTGATAACTGCAAACAACAAAGACATTTATAAGAACACCAAAGCAGACAGCTTACAGATATAAAAGACAACAGTTCACCTAATTTTGTTACACATTTTAATGTTGCATGTTTGTAAATTATGTGTCCTCAAGTGACTTTTCATTCGTGTTGAGACGACAGGAATATTGCTATGGAACAGTGCAGACAGTGGCACGCGCAGGAATTGAAGGTGCCTAAATTTTACTCTTTGACCTCGAACACTGTGTAGTTCCACAATCACACTGTGCAGCAGCCAGGTGCTGGCTGTGTCAGTCATCGATTTCAGTGTAAAACATATCCCACTCTAGGCAACCCCTAAATAGAATATTTTCAGCTAGAAGTAGCCTTAATCCAGGTGATGGTAAAATCAGTCAGATCTCACATGGCATTTTTCTGACTTGAAGTAAAATTTTGTGATGTTTGTTCACAACAGGTTTTTTTGGTCCTTTTTGACACAGCTCATTGAAGGCAGGTTGATAGAAGAGCCTGTAAGTGGCTTCTTGCATTTGCTGCTTTGCTTTACGCCTTAAAAGTGAAACGTGAGGCCTTCTGCAGAGTGTTCTCAGTTTTATTTCCTTCATAGATCTTCTGAAATGGGGAAAACGTGAACTACACAGAAAAAGGAGGTGTATTTCACCTGCTTGCAGTATTTTTGTTCTAGCATTGCCATACGGCTGTGTGAACAGTAAGTTGTGCAGGACAGGAACACCTGTGTTCAATACCTTGTACATTGCCAACTTCTCTGCTTCAGCTGTTTCGACATCACTAGCAACCACAATCCAGCTCTTCCCTGCAGCACACTGAGATTTACTTAATTTACTCAGATTTACTGAATTTACATCTCCTGCTTTTTGAGATACGTAACATCTGTACGCCTCAAGATTCTGCAGGATGAATTTTTGGGTGGGTCTGGCAGGAAGGCAGAGAAATGCTTTAACTTTAAAAAGAACTGCTTTAAGTGTTGGTGTTTCTCTCCAGGTGGTTTTATCAGCTTTAATGGCTCCTGGCGCGTTCAGGGGATCCTGGCCATGTCCCGCTCCTTAGGAGACTACCCTCTGAAGAACCTGAACGTTGTCATTCCCGACCCTGATATTCTTACCTTTGACCTGGACAAACTGCAGCCAGAGTTCATGATCTTGGCATCGGATGGTCTGTGGGATGCTTTCAGCAACGAGGAAGCTGTCCGATTCATCAAGGAACGCTTGGATGAACCACACTTCGGTGCAAAGAGCATAGTTCTACAGTCCTTTTATAGAGGATGTCCTGATAACATAACAGTGATGGTGGTGAAGTTCAGGAATAGCAGCAAACCAGAAGAACAGTAATTACCGGTGGTTCTCTGCCTCACTCTGAACTTAAAACAAATTCTTATATTTTAAACATAGTAGAAAGCTCTAGTAAATACCATTAAGATTCTACACAAAAGGAACAGATCCCTCTGGTCTTTGTTCTTTGCTTAACAAAAGGAGCAATACAACAAATACATTCTGAGTGATTATAAGAATTAAGTTTGTTCTCATGTACCTGTCCCCTGTGACCTTGCTGCTCCTTAGAAACTAACTAACCATCCATTTCAGAATTTTCTTTACAAATCCTGTGTAGACTTTTCATTTGATTCCTCACCTCTCATTTCTAACAGCCCAGGGTTCATTCAGATGCACAGCAGGGTCGGGGCAGTGCTGCTGCTTAATAGCAAGTGATAGGAACGATGCTGCTTTCCACTCGTAGGCGTGACTCTTCGGAATGATTCTCTCATGTTTCTCATCTCTTTTCTTTTTTTAATCTGCAGTGATAAGGTTGCATACGAAAAGGTTTCCGATTCTCGGCCTGTTATTGATATGAAGGAGGAAGAGGAGCCAACTATTAGCCTGCTGTCACAGAACTGGCTCTCTCGTTTTGTTTAACCTCCCCTTCCCCTTAAATAAATCCCCACCAAGCATGTGATGAGGTAGAGTTAACAAATTACCTGAAGCCACATGTTTATTCAGTCTGTGCGTTACTCCAGTAACATTTCTTCTATGCCATATTGTATTCAAACCCACTAACGTTAAACTCCACCAAAATACTCTGAGCCTTGACACCATCTATATCAAAAAAATGCTCTGTTGTGATAGAAGAATGTCGTTCACCGAGACTCACCCTTACGTTAGTTTTTTGGCATGGATGTTTCATAGGCATGTAAAGAAAGTAATTAAAGATAAAATTAATTTTGTCAGTGACTATTTGGAAAACTAATCAAAACAGGGCATTCCTTAGAGCTACCTAGATGGAAGTCAAGCCTACTAAAGACTTCTTGTACCACTGCAGTTGTGTTTGTGGTGTTAATGCAGGGGAAGACCACTTCAGAACCATTTTTTGGTATAATGTATAAATGCCAGGCAGTGTCATTGCACTGTCAAGATAAAAGCTTGTGTTAAAGCTAGATAAAGATATGTTTAGTTCTAACTTTCAGTATTTAATTGTATTTTGGAATCTGTGACTACTGTTAAGTTGAAACAATGACAGTCTGAGTTTGTTCTGCACCTGGTAACTTCGCTGGCTGCTTCGTGATGGAGAGGTGGCAGCACAGAATGATGGGGCAGCACGAGTTAGAGGAGCAGGACCAGGGCCCAAGGTGAAGGGTCATATTTTGGATGGCTCACTTGCCCATATTGTGTTTTATAATAATCCTTGGGATTCCCTCCCAGCAAAACGTGGTCCTGGATGATCCGCTGAAGTCTCTTGTCTTCAAGGTGATGGAGGTTGTCAGTATTTGGGTCCTGAGGTGCAACAGGGATATAATACATTAACTAACATTGTCTGTTTCTTGGATAAAGATACAATATTACTTGGTTTAAAAGCTGCCTGTTTCTCCTCACCCACCTGTAGCATTTTTGGGCAAGTGGCCAGTCCTGTGATGTGCTGTGGTTGTGCTGAGCGGGTGTGATGTCTCTGAAGACAAAGATGAAAGAGCACAAATTCTGCTCTGCTCAAGAAGGAATTCCCATTTTAGTCTTTTCATTTTTGTGCATGGGTTAGCTCTTCCCACCAAACTTCTGTCCGTTAGTTTGTTTGGAGATAATCACAACTCCTAACTGGATCTGTTGCTCTTACCAGTGCAACTCAATTGTATGTGTATCCTTTAGCAGCCTCTTCTTATCCCAGACTGCGTAGAGCCCCTTGACTCTGAGGAGCAGACAAGTGAAAAGCAGAAGGATGAAAGTGTCCAGCATCCTCTGAAAACAGCAGGCACACAGCCTGCACTGCTCCTTCCTGGGGGGATGCAAGGTTTCGGACTTTCTTGAACAGTGCATTCAGTGTATTTGAAATGCAACTTTGCAGTTAAATTGAGCAGCTAACAGGAAATGTTAATAATTGCAGAGTGCTTCAGTTATTTTATTTTGAAAAGGTATTTGAGGTCAGAACACTGTGAAATGAAAACCTTGAGTGATATTTTCATGGGAGTGCTTAACCATGTACTCATAGTGCCACAGCAGCAGTATCGAAACTGCTCCAGGCAGAGCTCGTGGTGCTTGTAGCGTTTGCCTTTCCTTTCTCCTTCACAGATGATGTTTCTGTTGTACTGGCTTTTCTTTGGAGGATACAGCCTGGATGGTTGTCAAAACAGCTGCCCGGGGAAAAGAGGAATTAGACTGAGCAGCCCACAAACTTTAAAGCAGAGGGACGCTCGTATAGCAGAGACATCACTACTAATCCTTCACAGGCATTTGAGAAGTTGGAACTGGAACGATGGTTAGCTCCAAAAAAAAAAATAGACTAAGGCCACTTGAGTGAAAAACTGGCTGCCACTAAGCCTCCTGCCGCTGATGTTCTCAAGGTTAGCGAGCGTTGCTGAGGAATGCCCAACCTTCTCCTGAGCACAGCTCGCTTTCTGGTTGCTCTGCACTCAAGAGAGACAGGAGAATGCGGTGGCAGGAATCGTACGCATTCACAGACTCCCCAGGCAGCCGTGAGGAAGCAGTGGGAGGGTGGCTCGCTCTGGAAGTAAGCCACACTCACGGGACTTGGGTAAACACGTAGTGCGATGCAGTAGGGAACTGTTTTGCAGTCTTGGCTGGATGTTTATTCCCAGATTCATTTATTCCCTCGCTCACAGGCCCATCCAGGCAGTTACTGAATCAGCCCCATTTCAGCCTCTGCAGTTGCAGCAATAGTTGTTTCAGCACCTTCAGTGTTGTGTGCAACACTCCCACCTTTCTAGTAGCTCTTTCCTGGCCAAAGACATTCATGCCAATGATCTCTGGTAAGGTTGTTGACTTTTGTTTTTATTACTTTAAAAAACTAGTTACAGCTACTTTAGATTTAAAGATGAAGGACTAATGGAGATGAGAGGCTTTCTGCAGTCTTCCACATACACGTGCAGTGCCTCCCTATGCTCCCTGCTACAAGTCTTCTAAGGAAGTTTTTATCCAGATCTAGACATCTGCAACTTTCCAATCATGCTGCTTTGTGCCAAATTCTGTCGCGATACATCCAGCTGTTGGATGACAAGATTAAGTAATGTACATATTGCTTATGCAACCTAAATGATCTAGGGTCTGATCCTCCACTGCCTTAATAACCCAGCTTACATCTGGAAAGGGTTGCCAGACCCTGCAGCCAGAAATATCCCTAGAGCAGCACGGCAGAATGTGTTACAGCGTCGCAGTGGCGGTACTGCCAGCACGCCGTACTCAGGGCTGCTTTCCTGCCTGGGCACCTCTCCAGAAAAAGGAGATGCATTTTGGTTAGAGTGGCTGGCACACATCTGGGCGCTCCCTCCTGCTGTATGTGTTCATGGAAGTTTTTTTGTTGCTTAAACCCAAGTAGCTCCACTGGTGACATCTGTTCGTCAAGTAAGAGCATCACATGGCAGAAAACTCCTGTGTTAAGTTGCTGCCACAGAGCATCTTTTGTTTGGTCCAGTATGAAAAAGTGCACCTTGTAATTAGTCACCTGAGCGGGCAGTTAAATGAACGTGGGCTCTTCCCAGCGGTATTACCAGCAAACAGTTTAACTCACGTAGTACGTTTCACAGACACTACCATTTAGCTTTTCATTCCGACTACAGACTACCGCTTCGGTTCTCATTCTGATTCTACAGCAGACGGGGTTCGGGAAGGCTGCTCGTTCGTACCGGAACCTTCGCCGTGTGTGGCTCCTGGTGCGACTGCGGGGGTCCCGGTCTGGGCGCCAGCCTGGTTCCGTGGGCTCACAGCTCCGCCTGGTGGCTGGCCTGGCTTAGGCCCGGAAACCGAGCAGCGTTCCCGAGAACGTCGCTCTCTTAACCCGTGGGAACGGGGTGATTTAGGGTCTCCTCCCCCCGGTGCAGAGTTCGCCATGAGGTTGCTGCAGTCCGGCTCCCGGGCTGAATGTCACAGCCGTGCTGACAGCGCGGGCCGAACGGGTGACACAGCCCAGAACCGCACACTCGGCTGCTGAAGGCGCGCAGCAAGGTTCGGCACACCGCCACCTGCCCCGCATCCCCTGCGCGGGTGGCTTCGCAGCACTGGTGCGTGTGTTTGTGGGATCCTGATGTTGGGCAACACACCACAGCCATCCAGTTAGGAAAGCCGCGAAATTATCACTGGCCTCAGGGGTGGCAGGAGAGAATATTTGATGTCATACACAATGTATGCCACTTCTTTTGTTGTGACAACCAGCACTAGTGGTCTGGGCATATAGGTCCTGTCTCACGGGGAGGGATGGTCACAAATGCCATTGTGAGGATTGCGTCAGCTCTGTAGTCCTACGATTTCTAAACAAAACTTGAAAGGAATGAGCCTGTTCTATTCAGTAGAATGTTTGGATAAATATAAAGTAAATGGCATCTAACATAATGAAGTATTGTCTACTGACTTGTGAACTGCTAATGTTATTGCAGTATTATACCATTTACAGAAGGTAAAATTAAAAAAGGTCATGAAGTTTTCAGACCACAGAAGTTAGTACTAAAGCAGTGCATCAGCTGGAAGTGTTTGCTACATAAACACTAATGCTGTATGTTGAAAATAAGGAAGTTTTGTTGTTCAGCTGCCTCAGAACAAAGGACATCCTTGCTTTAACTAATAATAATATATTGCTAATGTGTCTGATACTTATTTTACACAGAGAAGCATTTAGTAAAGTGATTATACTAAAGAAAAAAACCTCACTAGCCTTTCATTGTCTGAAGTAGGTTTTTAGGCCTCCGTCCCAAAATCTGGCTGTACAGAATTGCAAGGTTAAATTTCAGAATGTCCTGCTGAAGTCTGACAACTGTATAAGCCAGAGCTGCTCCCTCTCAGTGTTGTCAATATAAATTGTCTTTCTAAACCCGAGGACTCATCTCTAAAAAGATATATACCGTTTAAATCACCTTTATATAGCGCTGACTGTGTAAGGCTTAGGTAAGGAGCTGTTTTACATATAGTTTTCCCTTAGAACAAAGTTCTAGGTATCAGTTGTCTCTAGTTCTGTATGATAGTCCAGATGCTCTATTAAACAAAACATATGCAGTCTGAGCAGTTGAAGCCAATCTAAAACCATCAAGAGGCTCACATCAAAAGCAATTCCCGAGTGAAGTTTTGAAATCCACTTTAATGAGCAGGTCAGCTCTTACGGCTGGTCTGCTCTGTCTTAAGGAAGAACTCCAAACTACTTGAGCAGTAGGGAAATTCAGCACTTTTTCTGCATTTGAGAGACCAACCCTTTATTCCTTTAAGCCTGTGGAGACTCATCAGTACTTCTAGGGACACATGCTCAGAAATCTACTTCAGCCTCTATTCCACCAGGTCAATTAATGAATCATCAGGTATGTTGTTTGAGAAATCTAAGTGCAGGACTGTCAAACATTGCTCTCCAGGAATTCCTACACTGTCTTCAGGGGTGTGAGAGCAATACAGATGAAACTACTTCATCTGCACTTCCTTTAACCTTCATAATAACAAGAGTCATGACGTCAAGCTGCGTGGATTGACAGTCCTGTACCTGCTCGGCCTCCCTGTGCCACCATGCTGCCGCTGCCGGGGAAAGCAAGCTGGCTCCACATCGAGCGAGGTGGCTGCTGTGCCTTGCCCCATGCACCCCGTTGGCTTCGTCTGTTGTTGATGACAGCAGACTCTCATGCCAGAACTGCCAAAGTCCATCTGTGATTTTAAAATTTTCTCCTTCTGGTAAGAAAAACTTAGTTATGTTCAAAACATTATTTATTTGGGAAAAGTTCTTTGGAGTTAGTTCTGTTCTGCATTCTGTCTCTACACTGCTCTTGGGTAAAGTGTTCCTGTATGCATAAGCGAGATACAAAACGTAAGCAGTGGTTAGCAATGTTGGTTTTACAAATGAAATCCATTTTCATAAACTTCAAACCCATCTACCTTGAACATGGCAAACTGCAACAATCTCGTGACTGTTAAGTACAAGGTTAACAGGAGCAGGGACTGGAAAACCAACTCAAAAACCTGTACTGTGTGACAGTTACACCGAGCGACTGTAAAACCACCTGTAGCCAGTGTACTTGGAAACGCTCACTAAGAAACAATGGAGACAGACTCTTCATGAAAATGAACCGCACATTTAGAACTCGGCAGGGCAGGTCAGAGCTTTATTAACAAAAATCCTACACAACACACAAGATAACAAAACCGCAGTGTTTAAGCAATCCATCTTGGTTAACGACAGCTTCCATTCAGTACAACACAGCTGTGGTATCGCAGATAGAGTCTCTTCAGGCTTCTGTGCCTGACATTTTTTCACTCAGAGCCGCAAGGGGAGACTGCACTTTACTCCTAGGTGGAGGACCACCGCAGGCAAAGCTTCACTGAGGGGAGCAGCTAGAGCATCGGGCTGAGACCCATCCCGCTCGGGATGGACGCGATACCTACGCACCATCATCTCTCACATGGTAAAAAATAACTCGTTCAATGAGTAATGTGGCCTGGAAAATTCATGTGCTGCGCACCAACTGTCAGAAGGCTAGAGGTAAACAGAGCTCAGAGATATAAACCATCTCAAGAGGTTGCTCGGGGTAGACTTTAAGTCCTTATTTTATAGGAGGAGAACTAAGTCCCATAACAGCAGGCAAGACAAGCTACTGTAATACAGGTGGTACTTCCTCATGTGAGCTGCAGGTTGACACTGCCTTTAGCTGAGAATCACATAACAGCAGCATTTCAGAGAGACTATATTTTCTTTAATCCTGTGGGAAAAAGTAGCTTAAGAGCTTTTAGAAACCCAATATACAAATAGCAGAGGAGTGGGCTTTGTTTTGGTTTACAAGTTTAGGTTTCCTTAAAATGTGGACTCAACTACATATAAAAAAAACCCAACAAACTCAGCCATCTGCTTAGCTTTAACTTTTTCCTTCCTTCCTCCATGGAGGACTTGCATTTGCATATGGTTTACAGCCCAACATGCAACACACAGTAACTGCATTAAATCTGACAAGCTTCTAACAGAGGCTGCAGAAAGCTTTACACCTCTCTCCCTGCCACCTCTATCTTAAGCCAACTGCAGAGTACTTAATAAAGTGACCAGAATGGTACCCGCTAGTCACATGAAAATGGAGATGAATTAAAATGTGAAAAATAGGGAGCAAAGCTTTGCCTCCCAAACTCCTTCAACATACCTAACATCACCGACAGACATGTATCAGGAACTTGGTGTCACGTTGTTTGGTTAACCTTCAATCAGTTTCTAGGCTAAATGTGAAAGAAATATGATAAAATCACATCATTTATCATGCACCCAGGCATTTCTGAGTTACTTAGAATGAACTTGCATTGAAATGCTTTAGTTGTAACTAGAAAACATAAGGAAAAACTTGGGAAAGAATCCTATTGAACTGATCATAGAGAATAATGCCCCTAAATTTGCAGCACATAATATTTCATGGTTTATTTTGAACTTGTTTGGTTTAAAATGCACTCAAAACATTCAAGCATTTTGACTTTTTAACTCTTCTGAACTAATATACAGGCAACACAGGCTTGAAATTTTTCACTGTAAATCCCTTTTGCTGCCCCAAACACCTTGGACCAACGGATTATTAATATTATCATTATCATTACTGGGCTTTTCAAGTTAGAAAGCCCCACACTTGCACATCAAAATCACAAGTGCTGGAATTCTGATTTAATCTGGCTTTCTGAACCACTTGCCTGCACGAGAAAAAGAATCTTAGTATTTGGAAAAAATCTTAGCTTGTGATTTAGGCTCTATTTTTGGTACAATATTGTAGGCATATGCAATAAAATCTGGGCCCACCACTGCCTTTAATGCTTCAGTTCACAGTCTTAAGCTTTTTTTACTACTTGCATGAGTGCTCACACTAGAAACTTCCCTGATATTTACTTTAAGCAGAAACATTAACTTAGTTATGAATTTTTATGGTCTTTTAAGCAATAATGTCAGACTCAAATACAAACCAGATTTGGAAATGAGGTTTTTTTTAAAAAAAAAAAGGTGCGGGAATATTGTACAATGTAAATTTCTTGCAGAACTGATGTCACTTTAGATTACAATTTCAGGTGGCATAAACAGATCACTGTGTATAAACCCACATTTGTGAAAGCAAAAGCCTGGTAATCTATGATCAGTGTTATCATCCTGGGGCACAGATATAAAAATTACCTTGCGTGGTGACGGTTGCGTTTTTATCGCAGTCTTGCACAGCCATTTCTCTGTGATACTCGGTTCTTATTCTCCCAGCAGGAGTACTGTCTGCATTATCCAGCCAGTTTCGGAAGGTTGCATAGTCTTTCATAATTACATTTTTTTGAAAAAGCAATACAAACTGTGCTGTAGTATCAGTGTTCTTGTGACAAATTATTTATTTCTAAACACTTAACATGGCAGGCTTATAAAAAATGGAGGGGTTTGGTTTTGGTTGGGTGTTTTTTTTAAGCTGTATAAACAATCAAAGAACAAGTTAAACATTTCTCACAGAGCTCTCAGGATCTGACCACAATCAAATAACAGATCCTAAAACCACTGTAACAGCTGGAGTCTTACCTCTGTTTCTAGAAATACAATAGCATTCTTCCCTCAGTTATGCAGTACTGTATCTTTAGCTATTTAGTTTGAAAAGAAATCTATTTTTGAAAAACTTATCTTCCTAACATACATTCATAGAACACTGACATCTGAAATACCTGCCTATATTCTCCCCAAGACCTCATTTTTATATCTAAAAACCCCACATCCTATAATTCCACCATAAAACCATGTGCCGTTGTTGAAAAGATAGCGAAATTCAGTACTGACCATAATCACAATGAAACAAAAAACCTGGTGAAACCTCAAACTTGGTACTAGAGGTTTCTGCACCTCTTCTAATTTGTCTCTAAGAGACGATCTGAAAGACAGCCAAATGTAAATAGATCATCACACCGTAGCTGTAGTACAAATATGGTGGCAGTGCTCTGTCATTCTACATGTACAGGATGTAACTATAGTATCTGCACTGTGTAGTGGATGTGTCAAGAATAGTTATGTTAATGCAATTGAGAATTCTGTGTTGTCTCTTAGAAGTGTAAACTACTGAAAACTTGGCCTTGCTGATACGAATAAAGTGATTAAAATACCCGTCTTTACATAAACAGAGTAGTTTGTCTTCTTTAAGAAATAAGAATCTTAGAATTTCTTACTTTTTTAAGATTTGAAGGAAGAAAACTATTTTAGAAACAAAATAAATGCATCGGTTTTCATCTTCCCTGCATGGTTCCAAATCTCGGGGGATGCATCAGTACCCACTCGTACGTGTGTATGTATGTGGGTTTTGGTGATCCCGAAGTACTACAGGTGTGTAGCAGCTCAATGGCACATGAACCCCACTGCATCCAGCCCTCCAGCAGCCTGCTAACTTTATCAAAGACACCAAAGCAATTCTGCTTTATCCATCTATAGACATACCTAGATGTGCACAAAGTGCATCACATTTTCCGCATTTCCCATCGGCTTTGCAGACCTCACAAGATCCACAGGCTTGTAACATTGAGAACAATTACAGAGGCGATACTTCAAACGGGCAGGTGTAACACTCTCCCAAGGACTAGAGGTGATATACTGAAATGTCGTTGGGCAGAGAACAAATATGTGAGGGTGGCAAAGGATGATGATGCAGTTGCAAAAACAATTTTAAAATCCAGGTAGGAATCTGGGAAGCATCTTCAAAGCTTGTTTCTTGGCATAAACATTATTTCTCAGTAACATTTTGTACATTCCAGAAGATTGATGTAGAACTCCCATGGCTACAGCAGACCATGTGGAGAAGTGTCAGAGGCAGATAGGACAGTATATTCCAAAGTCTCCTGCACGCGTAGGATACACATGGAAAAGGGTGTTGTGAATTCCTCAGATTTTTGTTTGAGAATGGTGGTTTTGCCCCAGCACCATAGCCCTCCTTCAGTCAAAGTCATCTCTTCAGCTGTGGTTTTGATTTGTGTTGCCCTGTACTTTAAACGTTTTTACATCAAATAGGTTTAAGTTTATATATCAATCAAAGGCAAGTAACTGAAGTGTTTGATGACAAATCCTGCCAAAGCCTGATTATTTCACTCGATGTAATGCCATGCACTGCAATCAAATGTCTATACTTACAGATATCAAAATTAATTTTATAAAGAAAGAATTGTTGTTTATCTTCTGGAATACTGATGTTCACTTTAAGTATATTTAAGCAAATTCCAACATAAACATCCTCAAATTTAATAGGTTTGATATGACTCATCAGTTCATAAATCCTCAGAGCCAGTTTTCCATCCAAGATATACCCCATCCCACTGCAATACGGAGGATACAACCGGAATGGGTATTCATCATAAGAGATGTATGTTTTTTTGTAAAAGCCTCTGTAGGCAAAGTTATCTATAAGAGGATAACCAGTGAAAATATTTTCTGAGGAATTTAGCTTCAGAAGAAATTTTACCAAGTTAGCAGTGTTGATGAAGACATCAGTGTCAGTCTTCATGAGGAATCTGGCATTTGAACAGAACTCGGTGACCCACCTGAACGCCATGATCGTTTTCAAGGTGAGATTGTTGTAAGTGTCCATAAAATCTTGGCAAATGATGTCACCATAGAGGATGCTTTCATCTTCTACTGACAGTGCTGCAGCATCGTCTTCTCTTTGAGTGTCCTGACCTAGCAAGAACAGGGTTAGAATTCGATGTCCCCACCAGAAGTTTTGAGATCCCCACGTTATCCTGATAGCCTGCCTTGACTTCACGTCCTTAGGATGTGAAGACACCAAGATGACTAGAAACGGATTCACGTCTTTGCATTTCACACGTTCCCGCAATGTGAAGAGGTAGCGTTGCTTGTAAATCGGTTCGTATTCGTAGAAATACATAAGGTTTGTACGCTCAGCCACAGTGTTGGAAGAAAAAGTTATGTACCACATTGCTATGACAGAAAATACAAGGAGAAACAAAAAAATCCATTTTAATGTTCTCATATACATGACAGTAACTGGAACTGGGCAACTACTTTGCAGAAGTGCGTCAGTGACCTTCAAAAATCTGTACCGCAAGTTCTGAAGCATGTTTCTTGCTGAAAAAGAAATTAAAATACTTGAATAATAGCATTCTCAGCACTACTTTATATTTTTTTATCTTGTCTAAAGTGTCAGTTGAAAGCATGCTATAATATAATGAAGATAAAACCAAGACTCATTGATCCAGCTATTGTACACCACGGCCCAGCACCCTGCACACCCCAAATCAATGCTGTATCTCAGAAACAAGCAGAGCTGATGCTGACCATGGTATGGACTGAAACCTCAGAGCTTTCACCTTGGAAATCTCCCCTACATAAACCTGATCACTGCAAAAGACAAGTTAAGCATTGTGATCCCAGAGATCTCAGCACAATGTCTTTGACTCAATTACATCGCGAGGAAGGAATGCCATGCATGAAATCTAATGGCAACAAAGTGCTCATCAAATTATGTTCAGAGGCTTCAGAAAATTGTAATTTATTTTAAAGACAGGAAGTCCTACTAGCTTGTATAAGCTGGAGCAAATCATCCAAGAAAGCAGGCAAAAAGAGAAGTACAAGCAAGTATTTCATCCCATTGAAGCGCTGAGCAGCTGCTCGTTCGGAACTGACTGAATACATGATGGGGGGAAAAGAAAAATCAACTTCCTTATGAGCTGCAAACACAAACCTGTCTTGGCAGACAGACTGAGCTTACACTGACCAAAGAAATGGCTACTCCCACAACATGCAACATTATACAGAAATTGTTTTATTTTCTAATATGTGCTTATTAAATCAAGCAACTTAATAAAGGGGCATTGGAACCAATTTCATCATAGCAACTTTACAGTTGATGTAACAGGAGCAGCAGAGAATCCGCTGTGGACCCTCCATTTAGCAGTGATTACCTTTACTATATTTCTTTAGAATTACATACACTGTGAACATGTTAGTTATCTTTAAGCCAAAATAATTACCATGTCTTACTGTGTGAGTTCCAAATTATTTCTAATGTTTGCAGTAATAGTATTTGTCCTGTTCTGTAAAGTATCCACCAAGACACAATAAGGATAAAGGAAGGTGCAGTTTCACTGTGCAATTAATTACTATCTAACTTATCTTTGAAATGATCACCACAGGGCTTGTAAGTGTTTTATATTTAAAAAACTATCTACCAAAAGCCGTACACAGCACACTAGAATTTAGGTGAATTTCATTTCCCAGAGCCCACCTGCCTTGTATTTCTGTGTATTTGCCCATTGGTATTTACTTCCTGGCTTCATGGGAAGAAAAAAAATAGTAAAAATTATAAATTCTTCTCTGTCTATGGATATCAACCTGACTTTTAGTGAACAACATGAAAAATACATACTGGAAGAAAATTACCTAAGTTATATATCAGTACATACGTATTTGATTTTATATAAATAACATTTCTCAGGCTTTGATGATCAATTTAAAGTAAAAGGATAACAAAGTTTTATCAGTTATTGACTACCTAATGGAAAAAATAATCTGATTATAAGGACTTTGATTCTTTATGGACAGAAAAGCCTGATTACATGACATTTTGAACAACGGAATTGGAGACCAATGCTTGATCTGCTACATAATGCAACATCTGGGAAAAATGAATCATCAGTTCAGGTCCTTTGCCCACACTGTGCAAAACAAAATCTGAAAGCTACCATACCTGTTTGAAAAGCCTGCACCACAGGGCATCCAGGACAAGCACTGTGAAGTGCTGGTTTGCTGCATTACTGCTGAGGAGCTAGTAAGTCCAGTCCCCACAAACCCTGCTGTTCCCTTCCCTAAGGTCACATTCCTCCAGCGATATGCTAAACTGATTGTGAGCTAGCAGACATTCGCCAAAACACGGGTTTTGTAAATGATCACGGGGTAGAAACTACACTCCCCAAACCATGAGACAGCAATTTCTGCAGCGCTGAGAATTCAAAATACAGGCAGTCATCCTCCAAGATCATTAAGTACAGAACTCTGACTTCAAACACGTGCAGAAAACAATAAAAGAGCAAATTAAAGGGGAAACCCTAACGGCAGCCCTTGACTGGAAAAAAAACAGAGAAGTGAGGTCTGAAAGTGGAGCTGGTGCCATTGCAGAACTTCCAGTTACACCCAGGACAGGTTCTCCACCACTTCCAGACGTTATTTGCCAGCAGGTTTTGTCTTTTGCCTTCCAGCTGTACCGTGGCAGCACAGAACATGCAGCAGGAGCAGCACCAGGTCAAGAACTGCTCCTTTCAGGGAAATATTTTAATTTGCTTACAAGCTCACAGCTTGCTGGCACGACACAACGAAGTCTGAGATTATGCTGACAAAAATTATCAACCTTAAAACAAATTTAAGAAAACACATAATGAGCACGCTCTATGGTAGTTTTGGACACATTTCTCACTCTGCTGTAATTATTGAGTGCAGACATTCTTGACAGGAAAAGGTGGCAAATTCTTATAGTCATTAGAAGTCTAATAATTACAAATAACCAAAGGATAGACCAATTTAAAGATTAAAAAACCCACCATATTTATAAAGTCAAGTGTATATAATTTTTTTTTAAAGCTAGCAGAAATAATCTGGAATTACATTACTGTTCCTGGCTTGTTTTCTCCATGTGGCTTCCTGCCAAGAGGGACTTGCAGTACTCTGCAGGATCCTGGGCTATGATGATCTAATATAATAGTACTTTAAAAATTATTTTAAATAGCCTTCAACAACGACTTGCTCTCACTTCAAATTGCCCAAGCAATCTGAACTCTCCATTCTAGGCAACTTTTCACACTGTGGGGACGAAGGAAGAGGTGACAGCCCAAAGGCAGGATTCATTCACAGGAAATCTACCGACCCTTGCTGAAACCAGAGGGGAAAAAAAAATGTAAAGCCACTTAACTGTCTTCGACTGGAAAAAAAAGGGAAAAGCGGTGACAGGAGCGTGTTCTGTGTTGACACTCGAGGCTTTCCCCCTCAGACAGGTTCCAGGCTCACCCTTTCTCGCCACCGCCCCCGTGAGGGGCTTCTCCCGGGATCGGGGTACCGCTGCCCGCACCCCGGAGCCCGCCCCCAGCCCCAGGCACACCGCCCCCCGCCCCAGGCACACCGCCCCCGCCATGAGGAGCCGCGATGTCCTTCCGCCCGCCCGCCGTTACCGTGGCTCCTCCCGCGCGTAGCGCCCACGTTCCTCAGCGCGGCGGCGGCGGGTCTGGCTGTGGAGGGCTGGCTGTTGCGAGGGCGCTGGCAGCCGCAGCACCAGGGAACGCCCGCCTCCGCCTCCTCCTCCGCCTTCTCGCTGGGCTGCGGCCGTTATCTGGGCCGGCAGAGGCGGGAGCTGGGCGGCGGAGAGCTCCGCAGAGCCCGCGGGACTGGCGCGAACGGCGTTCCCGGCCTCTCGGCTCTCCGCTGGAGCGCGGCTTGGCGCTGGGCGTGTTCCCGACAGTCTTCATGGGGCTCCCGCTGGTTCCTTTTTTGAAAGAATCACAGCGTAGTTAGGTGTGAGGTTAAAGTTTATGGATTACAGAGGCGGGTGTTGTTAAACTGAACGTGCTCTCTTGCTTCAGCTGCTGGAACTGATCACGGTGAGGACTCGCCCCAAGCCTCCCCGCACAGGGTAGCGTTACAGGAGCACGCAGCTGCGGTGGAATATCATGCCTGGGCAAGTTGGGAACCTAACGCAGTTTACAAAAGGTTTATTGTGCAAAGTTTGAGCTCAGCTTAACTGATGGTACATCAGCTGTCCCAGGTTTTGTTTTATTGCTCCGGGTTTTTTAAACCAAACATACAAGCAAACCCCACATGAGCAAGACAGCCTCACCCCAGCAAAGCAAATACACCTTTGGACAAATCACAGGTAGATTCCTCGTTCTTTCAAATGCTCGCCTTCTGCTGCAAATGTAGATTTAGACCTGCGTGTGGAAGGCTGCATCGTGCTTTATCTTGTGCTCTGGCCTGGTATATTAACTTGAAAGCAATGCAGGAAATCAGTACTGGACGTGGCTCCGCATGACAAAATCTTGCTCTGAACCAAACTCATGTTTGACTTAAGTACAGCTAAAAGCTGCAAAACCTTGGAGTCTTCAGCAGGCAGCTGTTCTGTCCTGGAAATAAGTTCAATTCGCTTGTAAACATCAGACATTGCTTCATCACTTCTTTAAAGTGATAGTCTAGATTTAATAGAATAAAGAGTTGAGACCATAAATATTGAATACAGTTCGAGAACACATGCAGAGCAGAGCTGTGAGTAATCTTTAAACCACAGCACGACCCAGGGCCACAGACCATCCACCCACGCTGCCACAGCTCGCACAGATGGCTTTGCCCTTGATCAAGAGAACCATATTTCAGGGAAATGGCAGGCTATTTCGCAGGGAATTATGATTCATTTGACTGTGTTAACAATGTGTTTTGCATAGTTTCCTGTCTCCCCACCTTTCCATTTATTCATGTACAGTATTTATACAGAAATGCAAACACTTCCATCCCTGGTTTAATACATCATGACCTGCTCCTGAAAAAAATCCTACATATAATCTATCCCTGTTATTAAACATGAAAAATGTACAACACTGAGTAAGTCACTGTCATCTTTTGTTGCCCCCAATTAGTTCTGGTATAACCCTTTTAGCTTCAAGAGAAACCAGATTATAACTTGTCTGTCAAGGCTGAGGTTTATTTTACGCAACATGTGTAATATCTGAGCAACAAATGTCGCAATTATCAAAATGATTACCCTATCAGTCAGCAGCTCAATTGGCCAGAAGACCTTTACATCTTTTTGCTGATTATGTACTTTTTGAAGCAAAGACAAATGGTAATAACTAATAATAGTGCCTCTGGGCATAAGGGCAGGTGAGTATTGCAAAACTCCATATGCATTGGACCAGCCCAACGTAGGTCTTCTACTAGCTGTCCAAAAAATGGAGACTCAATATGGATTAAATAATATTAGACTAAACTTTCTGTCTCCTCTTTTCCTATTCTAGAATTTAGAATGCTGGCCAAAAAAAATGCTCTTTTGATTGAGACTTAGTTATTTCTCCCCTTTTTGTTCCTTTCCTGAAGGAAATCATCGTAGATCAGTGGGGAACAACAGAATAGAGCATAAGGAAGCTAATAGAAATTTTTTATTTCAGGTAGCTGAATCTCAGTAATGACCAGATCATAAGACCTGTATTTACTCTCTACCATGCAGAGTGCAGTTAAACTTATTCATACAAATGTAACTTGCTGTGTTTACGACGCAGACAGTGTCATCAAAACAGACAGCTTCATGTGTGAGTGAGGAGGAAGAGTAACTGATGGAGTCCAAGGCAGCCAGTTAGAGCTGGGCACATCTTTAAGAGGAGTTCGCTCATGGTTGGATTGAGTCCATGTCCCCATGTAGACTCACATTAGAAACCACTTGAGATTAATTTGTTGCTGGGAGACGAGATGCACCAATAAATCAGGTATCTTGTCATTTCGTGCGTTGGTAAGTATGGACAAACCTTAGGATTTCCCCTCCTTGCTGGCTGTGTTTATATTTCCTTTCTTTTCCAAAACAGATGTGGATGCAGTAATAAAGGGGTTTCTCTCTGGGCACACACTGAACCAGGGCAGAAAGGTAGCGGTTCCCTGGGCCACAGGGTTAAGGAGTGCAACAGGCTGCTGCCGGTTCGTTACACTGGTTCGTTTATAATGTAAAGAGTTCTTAAATGGTCATGTAAGTGTGGTTCACTGTTCAAACACGTTTGAAGACTGTAACCTTTGCGCTTGTGACCAATTGTTACGTTACTCATAGTTGTTCCACCCACAGGCTTGGCACTGAACGTTACAGCTTCATAAATACTGTTTGCGTATTATCACGTTGATAAAAGCCAGCATATATTTGTACAGAGCTTTTACTAACTTTTCACGGTGCAAAGCTGCTTCTTCCCCTTCTTCCTGACTCTTTGTGTTTTATCTCACGGAGGAAGAAAGACATCTTACCAACAAAAATTGGCTTCACAGAAGACAGTGAATTCCAGCTTTAAAGGCTGAATAGAGAACACCACGGCACGAATGGGCCTCCAGAGCACCAAACATGCCAAAGTCAAGCAAGCTAATATACTGATGCTGGGACTTGATTATGCGGGAAAATCGACACTATTGTACAAGTTCAGGTATAACGATGCTTTTCTAACAATCCCAACAATTGGCTTTAATGTTGATATGATTGAAACCAGGCAAGATTTTACATTGACGTTTTGGGATGTTGGAGGACAGCAGAAAATGAGAGAGGTTTGGTACAATTTCCTGGAAGATGCGGAAGCACTGCTGTACGTTGTAGACAGCTCTGATAAGCAACGTCTGGAAGAATCAAAGAAAGAATTTGAATGGATTTTAAAGAATGAACTTATGAAAAGTATACCAGTCGTTGTGCTAGCAAACAAGCAGGATTTGCCTGGAGCTTTGAACGCTGAGGAAATAACTCGGAGATTCAAGATCAAGAAGTACTGCAGTGACAGAAATTGGTATGTACAACCCTGTTGTGCTATCACGGGAGAAGGTTTGTCAGAAGCTCTCCAAAAACTAACTACATTTGCAAAACACTCCATCAGATCAAAGGAAACTTCTACAATCTTTAAAGAAAGCACAGTGCTTTAAGAATTTCTGTAATCAAATTCTGGTGAACAGTAATCAACTTCTTTTGTTGTACAGACTAAACCTGAAAATACTGGATTCTGGAGAACTCTTATAAGGAAATATTTATCAAAAACTTTGACAATATTAAATTATACTGTTACACCTGCAGATGCTTCTGAGATACTACTCTGCAGCATTTTATTAGTGATAGTGTTCTCGGGGTTATTCAGCTCAGAAGTGTGGCTGTTGAATGATGAAAAAGGTGGAGCTGAGCTTCTGAATTTTATCTAGTGGAAACAAAATGGGGGAGCAGTGCTTAAAATGCTTAAATCAAGTATTTTGTCAAGACATTAAATAGCAAGTCATTTGTTCAGCAAGAAAAGCAAGAGACAAAGTGTTGTTTCATAATAAATGTTACGTGGATGTATTTCTCATGTAAAAATATAGTCATTTTAGAGCTTAACCTCTTAATTATGTATGGGAGAACCTATGAATCTGAAATACTTGTTGGATATTATTAGACCAATTACTTCAAACATATTTTAAAAAACAGGATCTGCTCCTCATCAAGCCACAGACAGAACTGAGATCCAGTGCTGTGTGTAAGGTGCAGGGCTGATGTCCCTTTGTTACAGAAGTCCATGCAGTGATTGCTTTGTTTCTGTGCTGTCGGATTGGTGTCCTTAGCCAAGAGCAGCACGATGGAAGCCAGCACGGGATCAGTCCAGGGAAGCACTGATCCCCGTTGTTTTTGGGGTGGGGGATAAAGGGAGGGAGGAATGGGGGGATTGGCTCCTTGATTGTTTTTTTATAGATCCTGATGGATCCTGTCCGCCTGTACTGAAGCCACCTGAAATTCTGTTACTGATAAATTTAGGTTTGATTGAATTTGATGTAAGTGGCACAAAATTGCTAATCCTCTTACTACAGTTTGTAAAAAAAAAAAAAAAATCCAAATGAAATTTCTGTTCAGATTTCCTGATTGATGAAGTAGTGAATTACTATTCTGAATGGCATTAAAGCAACAAAGGATTGATAACTAGAAGACTAATTGAACTGTATCAACCATGAAAACAGTTTCAGCACTAAGGCTGAAAAGTTAATAGAGCCTGCTCTTTCAAAAGCAAGAGAAAAGAGACCATCTAATTACTGGTTATACAGTCCCAGAAAAACCAGCCCAATTATTTCTGCCTTCTCGAGCAATGTTTGCAGAGGTAGGATGCTCCAGTGGTTAGGATGCTTGCTTAGATAGCTGGATTTTTTTTCCCCTGCGTCTACCACAATCTTTGACAATGGGCAAGTCATTTAATCATTCTGTGCCTCAACAGTCCTTTGGCAAAAAACTTCCCACTTATGCACTCTGAAAAAGTTGTGGCAAGGGTCAGCTTGCAAGCTGTTTTCTTGAGACAAAATGATTATGCCCAGTAATTCACATAGGAAATTTACATTTATTTATTACTAAGAAACAGGGAGGATTTTCAAGTTATAGAAGGGTGAAGCAGCAAGAAGAGAACCCAGACATACCCTGTTGTCTCATGCATATATTATTCAAAGACAAAAAAATCATCAGGTGAATTTGCTGAAATAGTAAACAGAGGACGGTTTCTCAACAGAAGCTGTTATTAATACTGACAGTAACTAGCATGGACTAAATCCTGAGTCACAGTGAGACCACATTTCTAAAAGAGCAGGTATTTAGACTTGTCATTGCCTGGTCTGATGACTGAGGCTCAATATAAAATACCACTTTCCATCACAAAAAAATATTTTTAAAAGTCTGCAACAATGGGAACATTAGTTTTCTAAACCCAACAATTAAATGTTAAAAAAATGTAATATTTCAGGTCAATAATGTATAAACATTTGCATGTGTATGTTACATATTGAATTCTCCCGCTAGTTTAATCTAATCACGTGTCTATTATCAATCTGAATCTAGTTCACTGGGCTCAGGACTTCCTCAGGGAGAAATACTCTGAGGGATTTAATGAGAGTGCACCAGGGTCTCTAATTAGACAAGAAGCAAGTTCTGAAGGAAGAAATAAAGTAGTATAATAGAGCAGCTCATATAACTAAGAAAGAGAACAAGCTTTCAGGTGCACAGTCCCTTCTCCAGATTATCAGACTAAATGATACTAACATTGACTTGAAGAAAATCTTTTACATTATACTCCAAGGGAAATAAATAAACTCTATTCCATTCACTTTACAGAACATCAAGTATTTAAAAACTGATTTTTCTAAGAGCTTTGTTTCCTAAAGAAGTCGTGCCCATTTTGTCTGCCTATGGAGACCCCTACCTTTTTGAATAATTTTTAAGCTTTAAAACAAATATCAGTAAAACTGGATAGAGGTCCAGGTTCTCAAAGGAATTATATGCCTGAAAGTTTAATTTAAAAAATCAGTGAGATAGAGAGAAGTGACCACAGTGGTGTCCCCAGTGAAGGCAAGGCTGATTAGGTACAAAAGACTAAGCCCCTAGGAGATAAATGTTCCATTTTAGCTGCAAGAGAGCCTACAAGAGAACATAAATCCAAAGAGCCCAGACTTAATTAGTTCCTCTGCTGATGAAGCTAGTTGGTGTTTTTCTATACTGCATGAGTAAATAGTGGTTCTTCGGGGCTTCTTTAGGATGAGGAGATAGAGGATATGGAATCCACTGCTATAAATTTCCTTTCTGCACCTGGAGTAAAGAATCTCCCTGACTACTCAGGGCATGTTTTGGGAAGAATCCCTGGAAAAGCCTATTATGTGGGCAGGAAGGTGCAGACAATGTGGAACTTCTGGCTCAGTTCTGCAAGAACGCAGAGCCAAGCACCACACTGCACACTTTGCGGCTGATGTGGCTTGTTTCCACAGCCCACAGACTGGGGTTTGTTCAGAAGGAAGGTCAGTTGTCAGCGGCAGGAGGGAGCAGGGCCCCCTGCATCACTCACAGCAGCGTCTGTGCCTTCTGCACTCACACATATACTCATCCCAGGGCACCGTCTGGTCCCTATTGGAAGCCTGGAAATTGTTTGATACCCAATCCTATCACATGTTACGTGGTGAAATCCATAGCAAGGAAGTTAAAAAGGCATATCACAGCTTCATCCTGCGATGGAGAGTTTTAAATCTTTTGACTGCTTGGCTGAAGAATGTAATGAGCAGAATTGTCTTTATGTTTCAGAGTGCAACAAAGTGGAATTCTGCTTGTGCTAAAAGTACAATCCACAGTATCATAAGCATAATTCATTCCTGGATAAGTTTTATTTAATTATTTAGAATTTATATAGGCTACTCACTAAAAACAATTTCAGGATTTTTTAACAGCTTGGGTTGCTTTGAGAAGGTGAGAAATCAGAATGTGAAGAGTGCTACCTGCCTTGGCAGTGGAACCAAAATCCATGAGTTGAAAAGTTTGAAAGGGATTAAATCCCCATGCAAAGGGATTAAAGGCCTTAAAGACTTTTTCATCGTCCCCCCGCAGCTGTTATATTGCTTCATGTTTTGGAACTTTTTTCATTACCTTTCCTAATAAATCACACCCTGATCACCCCCGGAGGTTTTTGCATTCTTTCTTGATGCATACTGGCAGTCTTGTGCAACTGCAATGAAGTGGCAGAAGCATTACAGCTATGTTCTAGCTAAAGCATACAAGTCCTCCAGTGTCTGCTAATATTTCTTACACAAAGTTTACAGTACTTGTTCATTTCTGGTGACAGAACAGTCATCCATGAAGTAATAAATGGTACAGATCTGAGATTGTGAAACAAAAAGGGTAGGATCTGGGAAACCTGAGGCTTGCTGTATCCTGTGCACTCGCAAGGAAATTATCCACTGGGGCGTGTTTGGATCTGACAATTTAAAAACTGACAAATCCAGAGTATGAGGAACTGTCCTTTTGACCATTCATTGATAAGATTACTGTGGTATAAAACCATGATGAGCCTTCTGAGTTTTGAAATAGCTGTCATGGAGTTCAATTAACATAGTTCCAGTGGGATGAAATGCTATTTTAAGGGAAGGTGCAGAGCAGAGAAACCATTGCAAATTTGGATAGTAACACTCCCTTCTGCTCTGCCTGGGAAACAACTCTCCCAAAAACTGAATACTCTGCAGAATCAAAGGGAAGTGTAGCGTATAAGGAATGCAGGACAAGGCTTTTTCAATATCAGGTGATGTAAAGCTGGGTGAGTTACTCAAAATGTCTCTGTTGCCGTGTCCTGGATAAGTCTGACAAGTTAACTGAAACAACCAAAGGAAAGACTTTCATGTATCAGGTAAGTTCTAAGCTTACTGCATATCAAAACAATACTTTGAAGCACCATATGCATATTAAACTGCTTAAAGCAGACTTTCTTCCCAAAGTAAATGACCCATGCCGAGTTCTGCGCTACTGCAATTAGACTTCTTCCACTTACAATTAGCTCTAGTATTCCTGTTCAGCACAGCAATAAGTATTCTGGACATGAATCTCATCAGATCATGCAGTCTAGATTATACAAGTCTCTAATTTAGGATGTAAACACTTGAGGGTGGAGGCCGTACTTACAATGCACACACCATACTGCAGGTACAATTTGCAAATATAAATTCATAAAACAGTAACAAGTCCAAACACATCTGCATTTTCAGTGTATGTAATTTTAACTAATTATGCATTAGCTTGTGTTTCAATTTCTACAATATTCTGTTCTTTAGCTGTGATAGATGTTCTTGTACCACCCCCACTCATCCATGATGTTTTTGCAGTGTAATTGTACCACATCTAGTGCTAAACTGGGCTGCCATTAAGAGATACCTCTGCTCACCCTCTGTCACCTCTGCATCCCCCTCCCCAGCTACATATTTACACTTGCAGGTCTCTGCACAGCAGAGCTTTCTCACTTTCTTTGTCCTTCACCAGTTATCGAAATGGTGATGCCAGTTTTCATGGTCTTTTTATTAGAATTCTATTGAGTGTTTTTGTGCTTGCTCTCATGTTGCTCCTTATACGTGGAATTACCTAAACACATTTACAAAACCATTTCATTGTTTTCTTTCAGATCCTTCCTTAAAGCACTCCCTTCCCACGCTGTATGCAAAAATCCTGACAGTAGCTGTTAGGCTTTTATGATGATGCCCTGGCCCATATCTTTTTATGAGTATTCTTTTATTATTTCCTTGTTCTCCCCATATTTATTCATCTGTTCCCTTGTAGCCTTAGAATATGCTTTCTTTGGCGCAAAGACCATCTTTTTGTTCTGTGTTTATATACTGCCTGGTTGATGAGAAGAGTTTCTAGGCCTTATATTGCTGCTGTAAGTAGCCCAAATCTCACAGAATATCTGTTAAAACAAGTACTTTTGTGAGATTAAATAAACTACCTAGCTCTGAAACCTGAGCCACGTGCATTCTTTCTTTTTTAGCAAATATAATTAGGAGCTGCAGCAACAATTTCATTGATCCAAACAAAGTCTAATCTCCCTTACAATTGTGCTTGGCTGTTAAAGGATAACTGTGCCTTAATCAATAGTTTTTAGTTACTTTGTCTAAAGCATACACATTAATCACTGAAGAATGCTATTCTCTCAACCTTTTCTTAACTGATTTATAATTCTGAAAAGTTCTGTTTCAGTTTAGGACCATCACAGATTCCTGTGAAAATCCCTTGTATCATTTGGATGCAAAACAAAATGTAAGGCATTCTGTAAACAGCTTAACTAATTTATGAAAAATGAATGTCAGTCTTTTTATCGGTTGGGTCTCATGCCCGAGGCTCCACTACTGGGTGCTATAATTTCATGTATTCACAACATAAGGCAATGGCTTTTGACTGAATTCACATGTTTTTCCTTTGTTGAGGATCTACAATGTAAGGTTTAATATGCCTACAATGTATACAGCTGTTCACAATATGAACACTTCTGTACTCAAGTTATTCGCACATGTTGCAGACCCACATGAGAGCATACAAATATATCTTGAATTACTCAGTTGTATCTAAAAGGATAAAACAAAATAAGAAATAGTATGCTACAGAAAAAGTATATAAGGAGTTAAGTAGGAGGGGACATAAGAGAAGATAAGCTAAAGAAATACAATGGAAAAGGATAGAGAAAAGAAAAATAGCTGAGAAAGGTTCTCGGGGATAACATGTATGCAGATACACAAAGCAATAGAAAGAAAAAAAAAATCATGTTCCAGCCATCAACTCTTCAGTGATTTTTGCATTCCCCTCTTGTGATAATAGTGTGTTAAGAAGCCTTCTCTTATGTTAAAACAAATATTTAATGTAGGAAAGCATTCCTACATGTGCTCACGTATGTAACTTCATGTCTATTCTCTTTGAACATATATCACATACTAAAGGCAACTATGTTACAGATTTTAGTAGCATTAGGACCCAAAGATAATGTAACCTTAGAGAAAATATTATGCAAATAACCGGCTCTTCACAGTAACTCTAGTAATCCTGAATATGAATAATTAAAAATGCATAACAACTTCTTAAAATAAAATGTTGTGGAAATTAAATAATTTCAAATGGGTCTTCCATTTAACCTACATAGGAAGATAGTCTTAGCTATTCATATTCCTTAGCTATCACCTGCTTACTACGGGCTATACATTGAGCCTTTCCTTTTTAGAGATTAAGATTTTCCAACGAATCATTTGGTTCATTGACTGTTTAAAAGAAGAACTTATTGCCTATGCCAAGAGGTAAATTTGTATACACTTTTCTTTTTCACGTGCTACTAAAAAGGCCTGGTCAAGTCTTCAGGAAAACCCAAGCCAAATACTAGAAAATCTTTACTTCAACTTAATGATATTACAGAAACGCTTGGGTGAAGTTTGGCATTTCCTCACTGAGACATCTTGTGGCGTGTAAGACATATTGCAGTTAATGAAAATGAAACTATCTGGTTGTAAATTCAAATGGTGACAACATGAGCTTGAGAATTCTGTGTTCTGAGAGGTTTAAACCACACAGCTAAAAATCTTGTACATCACTTTTTCAAACAAGTCTGGCTAATTACAACATTGATGGGACTTATTATCAGATATTAAGTATTTATAAACCTGATTGCAACAAATTATTAAATGAAAATTTCTGTACATTAAGTAAAATCCACATTTGTTTTCATTACACATTAAGATGAAAGTTTCAAAAGTACAGCATTTTGTGGAACAGAAACTTCATAATCACGTGTGATGTCCCAGCTGCTGTTTCTTCAAAGGAGTATGTCAAAACAAACAAATGCATTTATTTTAATATTGTATTTATCTGATTTTTTAAAATGCTGTTTTGAGTCACTTAGAAAGTAAATATTCAAATTCAGCTTGAACCTCTATGTTATTAAATATTTTGAAAAAATTATCAGAAGATTTCTCTAAATTATTTTGAAAAAATTATTTGACAGATCCCTCTAATTAAAACTTAATTGCTATTATTCTGTTCATTTGTACTTCTGTCTTAGATTTACAAAAAAATATAAAAATTTTCTAGATGACCGACAGTTAAATGAGTACTCGTAGTTCCTCTGTGAAAATTGTTTAGCTAATGAATACAAACAATATCACACACTGAAGGAGTGCCTCACTGTGAAGAAGGTACCACAGCAGCACAGACCTTAACTTTTTCATTTTTGGATCATCTCATCCTTTCACAGCATTTCCAATCCACTGGGTTGGCTGTACCACCAGAAAGGAAAAGGGAAGGAACAACAGCGCCCAGCTGCCAGAACCTCCTCTAAACCAGGGATACCTCCGTATGCAATTATTATATCAGTACCACAGGGCCTCCCTCTTCTGCTTTGGAGCCTCACTAGCTGTAATTAAAACACTATTAAATATGTTAGCAATGTAATTCAAATATACAACAAGTTGTATGAAGTTTTTCATACTTTCTTCACAGGGTTCTGATTTATTTACAGCATGTAAATGCTGAGAGGATTAAAAACCATGTTTATATCTCATGGGGATCGCTCCTGCAATCTGCTCTCTAGAAGGAATAGTGATTTTCATATCATGGGTAGCTCAAGATGAATAATGAACCATGATTAACAAAACAACAAACCTGACATTTACTTGAAACATCTTTTGAAGTTAATGAGAACTGAACATAACACTGGAAAGAACTTGGTATAATATTTGACTGTTAAATTGGTGGTCCATGGTACTATTTCATGTTGGTAACTTCAAGATTAATTCTGTAATGACACTCATCCTGACCTGCTGCCCCTTCTGACAGTAGCCAGACTTGCCTCCCCAGCAAGAGAACCCTTGTCCCATTCATGGCCGTGCACCTGCAAGCCCCCAGTGACTGTTGTGGTGTGTTCTCAAGGGAGGCAATTGCCACCAGCATGGAATCACACATTATTCCTTCCTCTTCCTACCTCTTGGTTGTAGCCTTTGGTTTACTCTAGGTGAAAAAAAAACCAAGCAGACAATAGTAATTTCAACATTCAATAAGCATAACCCAGTAATATAGATGTCCAAGCTTAACAGCCCATTAGTGTGCAACACATACTCCTGATTAAAGTGTGCTCCAGTCAGTGCTAACAGCATCATAAGCAGGAAGAACCAGTACTGGGTTGAGTGGAATCAAATGAAAACTAGCTCCTTACTGTGGGGGACACATGCTGCACTGGAGAGGAGCCCACAGGGGCCAGCTTGTATGGGGACCCACTTGCTTCTCTTCCTGGCTGGCCACTGCGAGAGCTTCCCCTTTCCTTTCTCCCTCTTTGTTTCTGTCCTTTTGCTTTTTATTTTGACTGAAAAGCAATCTTTACCATTAGAGTGAAAGGTACGCTATCAGCTATGGCTCAAGAGTAAATCTTTAGGCAGGTAAGTCTGTCTCTACATCTTCTGTGCTACAGATAGGAATGCAAACCAGTTTTAGACCAGTTTGCTATTCCTAGGTTGCAAGTGCCTGTTATTCATAGTCTATTTAAATGTTTTATACTGCACAAAATACTGTTGGTCACTGCAGCATCCAGGACAGCCAGTCTGACTTCACTCCTCAACAGTTTCACCCCTGCTCCACTCCTTTCTCCATGCCAGCAGCATTATTCTCCAGCAGGAACACTACAAAATCCCATCTCATAGGCTCAGACTCTCACAACGGAGAAAGGACAAACGTTACTCCATAGTTTATTAGATTATGTGTTCCTAAATTGGAATTGCCATTAACGTTAAAACTTTTTTTCACATTAAGTTGGTAGTGATTTATGAGCCCTGAATACCAGTTCGTAACTAAAAGGAGATTTTAATATTAAAAGAAGTAATGAAGATTAAAAGAAAGGATTGATCTAGGTAATCTGACAGAGGCATAGATTTCCTGAAGCTACTAAAATGCTATATATTTCAGGAAAATTATGTGGCCATTATTTCCCCTCAAAAGAAAAGCTGAAACAGAAATATTGCCCTTTATCAGACATCAGAAAATCAAGGAGAACTCAGTCAGAAATCCTTACGAGAATGGGCCTCGTTAGTGCTGCTGCTCAGAAGTACTAATTTTCTTCATTACAGTGTAACAGAGATATGCATACTTAGACTATTTTCACATCTCTACTCCATATCAATCCTCCAGCCTTTTGAAAATCCTTATTCAGTTATGTATTCTAGTTTCCTTGCAAAATTAGCCTGAAATACAGCATTGACAATAGCAATCTGCATCTGGACATTTACATTTCTGTTGCATAAAAGATGCATCTTGGATCTGATGCCATTTTATATGCTAAATCTGCTCCCTGGCAGCGTTAACAGCCAGAAATAAGATAGCTTAAATTTTAGATGCTCCTGTAAATGTCTCTAGCTTTGTGATCCTATTACTGTTTCTGCATACAATGTGAAACACATATTACCTAACACTTCATACTAGCATCTAATTATCTAAGCATATTGTATATATTCGTTTTAAAAATACCACTCTGAGGATCATCCTTCTATTAGAAAACCTGAGGAACTAAGGTTATGAGGGCAAGTGACTTCCCCTTCTGCAGTCAAATGGAACAGAATCCAGAATATTGGAGTTCCCAGGCCTCCCAGCAGGTAGTAAGTTTTCCTTTCCTTCTACAAACATGAAACTCAACCAAAACAAGCACTCACCCAAAACAAGCAGGTGTGACAGAAAAGTTACTCTGTCACTGTCTTACCATCAGCAGTGCTACCAGAGGATGACTTGTTCTAAGGGCTTCTTAAGAAGGAAATTTTTTTTTATCATGGAAACAATATATCCCTGAATCTTTCAGGGAATGCTAACATGTCTCATTTCACTAACAATTTCCTCACCTTTTTTTAATCTCAAATGAAATTTTCTTCCCTTGCTTTTATTAGGAAATTATTCTGTTTGAAAGGTAGAGCAGCTAGGACAAAGGCAGGAAAGTGCAGCTCCACAACCTGCTTATTTGTGCTCAGTTTCTGTTCTTCTTTAGGCTATTTGCAGCTGATGGATTTTGTGATCAACTGTGGCTCTGGTACCAAGAAATTTTTTTAATAATAATCATTTCATGATCTATAAATTTGTCTTCAGATGGTCTGATCTAATGCATTAAAAAAACCTGAATATATATAGGCTGAAGTGTAGAAAACATCACCAATGTAAATTAAAAGCAATCCCAAAATCAAAGGTTATATTAAATATAAAAGTTATATTAAATCAGAATAACTGAGGTGAGAAGTAGGTTCATGTACTATTTCAGAGATAGCTTTGAACCTCTGATCATAAATTTTAACAGGACTGCCTCCTGCTTAGTGTGTGCAGTCATGTGGGAGCCCTAAGTTTATTTTCTAATCGCAGGAGCAGATGTTCAACTGATGTGAATCAGCAAACGGCCACTAAAGCCAGAGGAACTACCTTTAATTTGCACCATCTGGGGATCTGTTTTGCAGTCTTTCCTTTTGAAGAAACAGAATATTGTGCATTATCTTATAACTAATCACACGGTAGCTTCCAAAAAAATGAAAAAGAAAAATATCTAGAGCTCTTTAACTAGAAAAAAGAGCTCATTATCTGGTGTTTCAAGGCCTTGTCGGAGGAGATCGTTAAGGCATCTGTAATACTCAGGCTGTAAGCAAGCACGGGAAAGCAAGCGAGGGACAGTGCTAAATGTGAGAGTGCTAAAACTAAATTGGCCTAGTGACATCAACAGGCCTTCGGCTTCATTAACATCTGATACCAGCCGGCACTGAAACCAGGGTCAAGAACATCTCTCAGTAATTTTAGTGTCTTATACAACATGATTAAAGCGTTATAAATGGAAAGGCATTGAATCCTACTATGTTTTGGACATTTTAGGATATTATAGGCTGATTTTCTTTTTTTCATTCTGCGCAGTTCATTACTCTAAGAAACTGTGTTGCTATAAAGTGAGTTTTTAAGTACCACTCCAACTAAAGACTATTTCTTTTCTAAGTATAAATACATAAATTTTTTTCTGAATGCAAAAAAAGCTAGAATACAGTGTAACCAATGGTTCCAAATGGATACAGAAAAATAAAGGGGATGCATGCACAGGAACTCTACAGCTTTTGAATACAACAGAAGCGTCCCACTGCACAAGAGAATGACTCCTGCGTGAGCCTGCATGTAGCCAAAAGATAGGAGAGCTGTTTAAGAGTTTGTGGTCCAAATATTTTTTTTCTACTGTCATCCAAAGGACTTCAGCCAACTTCCATCAAAAAGCAACTTTAAATCAGTAGGTTAGGGTAACAATTTGAAAAACAAGTTGAAAAATTAGCTGAAATTATTGCATATCAATTTTTCTTTCAAGTGAGGAGGGAAGCAGGGCAGAAGGCTGGATGTAATTTAAGAGTTAACAGTTTATCCAAGAACATAGCAGTATTACTATGTCTTTCTAGCCCAAAAGGAATGATGTGCATCCATGCCAGATGTATTGTCAATGCAGGGTCCATCATACTGCTGTTTTCACATGCCTCTAGACAACAGAGTAAAGGAAATGTCAGCAGTGATAGCAGGATTTGTTGTAGATGCTGCTGCAGCTACTCAGTTTGCAGCTTTTTATTACCAAATGGCATATAACTGGGGCAAGGCATATTTGAGCAACTAATTAAGAATCAGCTAACAAAGCAATTGCTCGGGAAGGAATTTCAACTGCGTGTGAATGTTTTCTAAGAGAGAATAAATTACTGTCTGGCTCAAGCAGTTCAAATGGGTAAAATACAAAAACAGCAGATGAGAACATAGAGGCTAAGGCAAAATCAAGCACTGTACTAAGAGGTGACATCCTAGAGGTAGCAGCTGCTTAATGGCACAGCTGAAAAAAATATTGTAACACACTGACATAAGAGAAGACTAAATGCAAAAATCGCATTCAGAGAGCAGAAAACAATTTTTTCTTCTAGATTTAACCTTAAAAATGTACTGTCTTTTGCAAAAGTGCATCTTTGAGTTATCTCGCCTGAAAGCAGCCTGTGGTTGGTGTTACTTCAGTGGGGAAGTCTGAAATGCAAGCATGGCATCTGCTGCCCATGACCTGCTGCCTCGTGGTGTGGGGTTTGCACTAGCTCATGCTAAGGGTTCTGTGCTGACCTGCCTCTGGGATCATTTTGCCTCCACCTGCCCACTCCTTCAGCAGCAAAACTTTTGTCAGCACCTCTAACTCTTTCTAGAAAAGGCTTTTCATGCTAAGGAGCTACACCAGAGCACTTTGGGGAAAAGTGAAAACAAATGCAAAAGAACTTGAGTTGCTTCATGGAGCCCAAGAAAACCATGGTGCTTTACTTGGATTGGTGCTGTTCAATCTTATGTAGGTTATGCAGTAATGTCCCTTTTAAAATAAAGTCCCTGTTCTGTGAAGTTTGATTTTGTATATTTACTATTTGTGTGGGACACTTTTATGTCTTTTTCACCTGGTGCAGTATTCACAGCTGACCCCAGTTTACGTGTAGGTATTATTTGATATGGCTGTTTCAATGTTCAGTGAGTAACAGTTGTATTCCAGACTCTGCTCTATATAAAATGAAAACAAATAGCTGTGTTTGCATACCAGATGAAAGATTATAATAAAATATCCTAGCAGCAGTCCAGTGGTCTACTTTTTTTGTTAATACTAGCTATTCCATTTTGAGTCTGAAAAGGCAGATAAACCCCAGGATTAATGAGAATTTTTCTATGTGCAACACAAATCTCAGCTTTACATAATATTTTGTTTCTTATACTAGGGAGATAGGGTTACTGGCTAGGAAAAGCCATTTGCAGGAACCCATTTTATGTAAATATATGTTTAGGGCAAAATATATTAGTAAAATATTTCAGATCAACCTACATTATTACTTGAAAGAGATTTTCAAAATAACTTCATAATTACACATTTTCTAATTGCATAATCAAGCGCAAAGTTCACAAATTTTAAACATGCTACCAGTTTGTAAATGTCAGCTATTTCTAACACAAGACTATCTATCTGTGCGTACATATATTGAAAGGCCAACAGTGGCTAAAAGCCATTTCAAACATACATATTCTCCCTTTATTCATTTTTTTCTCCCTTTTTCAGAGATCCAAATGATCTCCAAAATAAGAAAGGCCAGGATTTTCATGACTGAGCACAATGCCCATGCAGCATATCCTCTGTGTCAGAAACTTTGCAAAGTGACAAAATTGGCTCCTTACATCAACTGGAAACCTCTATTGGGGAGAAAAACTCCTCCTTGCCAAATAGTATCACCTTTCTAGCCTTTATACATCACCAGACAGCTCAAGTTCTCCACAAATTACATAAACTTCAAGCTGCTCTAACTTTATGTTTGGGTGCCAGGTGCAAATAATTTAGAACCACTCCTTAATGAGAGGTTAAGGCAGCTCTAAAGACCTTTCCTGTTATTGCTTGCAGGATCAGAAGGTGAGCAGAACTAATTCAAATATTTATATTTGCATTATTATTATTTTCCAATCTAAGAAATATGCAAAAATATAAAAAGTATATAGCTTTGTATTGTAATATGATGTGAAGCTTGAACATTATTATGCCAAGAGAATTGGCATTATATGCATAATTTATTACACTGTGGGCACCTACATCTAGCCAAAACATATCCTTCTAGGATAAACTAATTTAGAATCAAAATAGCTCTTTAAAAAAATAAAATATTTTAAAGACCACAAGATCAAAAATTCAGAAGGGAATTGGTCTATTCTACAAAATTGGTCTTCTGAGTGTAGGGAGATTTGCACTGCAGACCTGAGGTAAAATCAAACCAATACAGAAATAACATGGTAATTGTTCCTCTGAGAGCTAAACAGATTAATTAGACTATAGTTAAACAAAATGCACTTGATTAGTCTCTGATTATGTCTTCACTGAAGTCATACTATAAATTATTCTTCAGATGATACCAGATCAAAAATACAGATCAAAGACCATTGAAGGATAGTCTTCCTCTGAACGTACATAATTTAGTAAGAGTGAAGCACATTCTTATATTACATGTGAAGGTACATAGTAAGAAACCTATGCACGCCAGAATGGTATGTTAGAGCTGATGATGTGGCAATGTCATTTTAAGACAGGTCTGCATTTGAGAGAAGATTCTCCAATGAAAATTACCTCAGAGATTCTCAGCTGTTTTCAAATGGTTACTCATAAAATAACATGATTATTGCTCAGTCTCCTGTTTCTGTTAATCTTTTTCCAAGAACACAGGGAAGGTCAACAGAGAGATGACTTCTTTAAAAGGTCATTGCTACTAGTGAGGGCATTGAGTCAGTTCTGGTGGCTAGAGAATGTGCTGGCTTTCCAATTCTATCTCTCCCAAACCACATGCTACATAATCAGTTAGTGCTAAGTGTGGTGACAGTGGGAGGTGGTAAAGGTGGGATGAGTATATACATGTTTGGGTTAGCAAAGATGTGGAAAAGGTAGCTATGATAAAAGCAGTATGGAACACCTTTTAATGCCTTCATGCCATTATGTAATAGTAACTTTCCAATTGCAAAGCAATTTTACTTGTCAAAATTCTCATATTTCCTCTAGTCAGTGCATGATTTCCTCAGAATGAGCTGAATTTTTAATATACAACTAGATGAGCCAGTCAGGATAACAGACTCGTAGTGCTGCATCCTGAATTTTTGCATCTCTTGTAATAGTTATTAGTTAAACCTTTGTTATTTTTAGGTATCTTTTTCTGGATTTCATACCCTTATTATGTAAAAAGCTGTGGTTCAGCAAAAAGTATTAGAGCATGGTTGCCAGTGTAACTCTATTTCCATCATATCAACTATGTGATTACAATAGGTATGTTCAGCTAGGGCAATTTCAAAGATGACAGAGAATAAAAAATGTGAAGGATTTTGCACGTCCCTGTGAACATTCAACACAATCTTTAATCACAAAAAGAAGCAGTGTTGAAATATGTCTGAAAATTAAATCATAAGTAGGGAGTTTTACTTCAGTTAATTCAAACCATTCAGATGTAAATCAGGGTTATAAAATAAACTCAGCGTAACAAATGTAAGAAATTTTCCAGTTTGGTGACACAAAATATTTTACCTGCTGATCATTTCCTTAAACAGTAAGTGCAGAAGCTAAAAGCAATGAGAAACTACCTATCAGTTCTATTTGACTGATTTAAAATTGAACATGCTGATAGAATTTCTTGTCTCCCAGACTTCACTTGTCTACTTTTTATATACTTAAATATTTTTCTTGTTTCTTTACTGAAAACTTCCTTCTGAAATGACACCATCAATTTGAAATACATTAATTTTGAAACAGTGAGGTGTGATATTGTACTTCTAGAATATCCTATTTTCTTGAGGCTGCTTTTTGCAGCTCACCACAGTTTGTGTAATACATAAGTAACGTTGCTTGTTACAAAGCACTCTGGAAGGAAGCTGTAACACTGATGACTCTACCTAAACATGAGAAGTCTATCTGGTGAAAGCTCATAATTAGTTTGGAAACAGTGTCCACCTACATCACCTCAGTCACAGCGGTTATTACTGGCCAAAATGCACTGCCACTAAACCTGTCTGTCATCATCAAGCTAGTAAGATGTTGGCCTGTAAAAATTTCTGAGAAAGCAGAGTACAAAGGATGACGACAACCTATTCTGGACACAAATAAGCCAATTTGGCCCCTTCATCACACTAAGAAACTAGAAAGATCTATGAAATCTGATCTTACTGAAAATAACTTTGCTCCAGATGCTGATCATCCTTATCAGAAATTTTCCCACTAAATCTTGTTTGTGAATTCGGTCCACAGTTGCTGTGCAGCATAAATGAGAATAATGAGAATATTGCCCAATACAGTGGAATCCTGCAGACACATCTGCATACAGATGATGCTAAATCTTGAGCAGAGCTTACCCATGTCTCCAAAGAGGCTGCCAGCATATATGCTGCTGTATCCTGTGCCATATTTCCTTCTTTTTCCAGCATCACTTGTGCTTAGGGCCAAAGTCTAGCAAAGGAAAGTGGTTTGGATTGAAATCTGGACCGTGCCATACGTGGCAGCTGAAGTGGATCGTTTTGCTCAGCCTTTACCAAGCACTTTTCCCAAACTTCACAGGCGTGACACCGCCCCTCTCCTCTCTCCTCAGGTGGCTCGGGAGCCGGGCACATCCTTCCCGCGCCGCCCCGGAGCATCCCGGGCACCTCCTCCCTGCCGTCCTGTGGCCGCTAGTGGCACAGTTTTGTAAAACAAAAACAAAACCAAAAAAAACCAACAAACAAACAAACCAACCCAAACAAAAATTTTATCTTTTTTAACTGTCATTACAGCGGGGCGCGGGGCGAGGCTATATCTCCGATCCCCTGAGGGGATCGAATGCAAAGTCGAGTGGGACGAAAGATAAGCCGTTGTTCCCTTTCGGCTGAGAGATCTGTGGGCACGGGCGGGCACAGTCGCCGCGGAAGGGAGGGCAGGGCAGGGCGGGGAGGGCACGGCCGCCCGCCGCTCCTCCTCCCAGCCCGCAGAGAACCACCACCCAAAATGGCGGCTGCGCCTGAAGGGACCGGCCGAAACACCTCGAAGGGGCCGCTCCGTCACCGTGCGCGTCACGTCCCCCGCGCAGCTCCCTCCCCCTGCCTCTTCTTTCCTATTGGCCGCCGGGCTCGGGCTCCGCAGCCAATCGGCAGGCGCGGCTAGCCGGCCCCAGAACGAGGCTGCCCCTCTTTCCCCTCCCCTCCCCCGCTTGCTGCTGTTCCTCGCTACCGGCACGTTCGGCCGCCGGCAGCCGGGGGGCAACGGGCAGCGCCGACCCGAACAGGCCGGCAGCGCGGCGGCGCCTGCTCCTCGCTTCGGCTTCCTGGCGACGTCTAGGCTGCAGTCAAAAGGACGTTTGAGGCGTTGAGCGGGCTCGGCGGCCGTAGCGGCGCCGGGAAGGGGGGATCCCGGCGGGCTCGGGCAGGGGCACGGGCCCGGGAGGAGGAGGCGGAGGAGCTGCGCTCCCTCCCACCTCCACCCCCTCCTTCACCATGGCCGACAACGAGAAACTGGACAACCAGCGGCTGAAGAACTTCAAGAACAAAGGCCGCGACCTGGAGGTAACCGCCGCGGCGGCGCCTGGCGGGAGGGGCCCGGCCCGGCCATGGCGGCGGGAGGGGGCCCGCCACCGCCGTGTGGCGTCTTTCCTAATCCGCCGGCGAGGGGCCCGCGGCGGGGCCGCGGCCTGTGCTGCCCGGCCCCCCCGAGAGGCGGGAGCCCCGCTCCCCGCCGCCCAACGAGAGCGAAGGGAAGGAGGAAGGAGAAGAAGGGGGGAGGCCGCGCTGTGGGGCCGGGGCGCGGCCGGGTGGTTGGGCGCCGCGCGGAGGCGGGAGCGCCGCGGCTGAGGGGGCAACGGCCGTCTCCCGCCCGGCCCCGCGGAGCCGCCCGGGGGGTTTCCGCGGCCCTCGCCGCCCCATGGGGGGATCCCGTGGCCTCCTCCGCCTCGGGGGGGGGTGGCTGTGATAGGAGCGGCCGGGACCGGCCTGTCCCGCGGGGGAGCCGGCGCCGGCCTCGCGCTGAGGGCGGTTGTTTGGCGGGGTTCAGAGCAGCCCCTCGCTTGGGGGAGATGTTGCCTGGGGTTTTTTTGCCATCCCGGACAGCAGTCTTATTTTTGTATTTTTATTTATTCTCTGTATTTTTTGATTTTGTGCTGGCACTTAATGATCACTCTTTACACCGAGTAGCCCCTAAAAGCCTGAGTCAGGGATTAGGGCCCGGTTGGGTGTTGTGCTGTGTGTGCCTAAGATACTCGGGTGAATAAATGAATTAATTGCTGCCTATGCTTTATAGTAAAGATTATTATTAAAAAAAAACCCAGACCCACTCCTTTTATTTTTTCTTTAAACAGTGTGAATGTTATTATTTTGCTGTTCAGTTAGTTGAGTGTAGAAGCAGTTGTGGTTTGTCGTATAGAGCCTCTAAACTTTTTGGTGGCTGGATTGCTACATCCATTATTTGAGTGGTGAAGGTGCTTCCTCAACACAGAAGAAGAGATAATGAACTTAGTAAATATGCAAATTTTAAAATTAGGTATCAGTCCTCACCCATAACCATTTGGCCAGGAGTGTTGATTGGCTAAACCTGTGCATCGGCAGTATAGGGCTCTGATCAAGAAATGGGCTTTGGCATTCTCATTTCTGTTTTTCACTAGCCTCAATATGTGTTCCTATGATTAGCATAATATTAGAATATTTCTTATTAAGGCAATTATACAGTATTTCTTTTTTGAAAGTAAAAGATGCATTTATATTGCTGTCATTCTATAAAACATATGCCAAGTTCCCCATTTCGGTAATTCAGAAGTCAATAACACCTCAATTTTTAACTTGTCCAAGTATATTGATAAAACAGTTTATTGTTGAGTTATGTACAAAGTTTGGTGATGCCAAAAATGTTGGAAGTGGGAATAACTAATGCAGTGACTACTCTGCTTATGAATAGGGTTGTTACCTTTGTTAGTAACTACTTGCCTTAGATGCTAATTTGTTTTTGTATAAATTGTTTTGTTATCATTATCATCAATAGTCAACTGTACAAGGAAGGCGCACAGTAAAGCATATCCTATCATAGTAAAAAGCAAAATTAATGGGAAAATACAGGTTGGAATTCTCATCTGTGTTTTCTCTCCTTTGGTGCCTACATACTGAGTTTTAAGATAAGTCAGCTGAAGCACGGAAGGTTCAAGATGAACACATGCAAGTAAAAAGAACACGTGTGTGTAGCAGGAAGCAGATCATCTCTTCAGTATTTATTGAATTTGCTGATGCATTTAAATGGCCTTCTACACAGTGAAAAAAATCATTGCTAGGCCATGTTAAATTTTAGATATTGACATCTATCCAACGAATCCTGGAACATATGCTTGGTACCTAAAATAACTACTGTGGATGGCTGTTTTTCATACAATAGCTCAGGCTTATGGCTGTCATTCTTTCTTAGTAACTGCTTACACATTACATTTTTCATTAGTGTGAAAGATGTTGGTGATGTCCACTTATAGCCAAGTATCCTATGGTAGCAACAGTTGCTAATAAGTATTCAGTTAGTTCGTAGCGGGAAGATGTATATTTACTTCACATAGGAAGCCAACATTTGATATTTATCTCCTTCCCTCCTCCCGCTTCCTTCACTCCTCCCCTTCTTATCTGGGCTGAAATTGTGCATTTAGCTATCGGTTTCTTTTACAAAACTGTGATCTTTTTTTTGAGTTTTCCATGACAGTTTACCTCCATTTGCCATCAGCATACAAATAATAGATCACTCTAGTTTTGGTGAATCCCAAATTAATAGATATTCTAGAGGCTATGAAGGGTTGCCGTGTTGCAGATTACAAACTTTTTAAAAATGGTACATGTATGATTCGGTGTTAGTCAGATTTATAGACAGTTACATTGCTAGCAGTTGCTGTCCCATTGTACCTACTTTCCAGGTTTTGCATCTTCACAGAAGGTTATTGTGTATCTTACGAAAGACAGGGAATTTCCTGCGTTTTGTCTTTTAAAGTGCTAAAGTGTGTGTTTAGCTTTTTGGTTACTTAGGGAGTTAAAGTTGGACTTTCATTTTCCGGTCCTTATCAACATGCTGCTAAAAGTAAAAATTCTGGCCTTGAAAAAGAAAGAAAAAAAACCCCAAAATGCACACACCTGTTTTATATAAGATGTTTAGCAAAAATCCTTCATATGCTTAAGTACTGGGTAAACATGCATGTGTGGACACGTTATGTTGTAAACAATTGCTGACGTGTTTTAACATGAGAGATTGGTGGCGACACTGGGAATAGAGGGATTCATTGTGACCAGAAATATAAAGTGCTTCGTGTCCTTTTTTCTTATTTGTAGTACTGCTCAAAGAAATACTGAGTATAATAAACTTTTTAGTATCAGAAGAGTTTGGCTTGAGAACAATAATTTGTAGCTAATACAAAGGCAGTGCCTCTCTGTAGTGCTTAAGATTTGTAGTCTAGTATGTGCAGCATTCTGTTAAGATCTTGCAAGTTTTAAGAGTTGGGTTAGAGCTGTGGAGGGGGAAATAATTAGTATTTTTACAGCAGAAAGGGAGCTAGCCCTGCAGACCTGCAGAAGAGGTCACACTTTTGTTTAAGTAAGATTTTGGGTTTGCAGGTTAAAAAAGTGTTTATCTGGACTCTCATACAAAATTATGCAAATACTTATCTACCAGGAAAGCTAAAGTAACTTTTTTCATCTTGTGTCTTCAATGAAAAATAGGTTTTACTTGGGCTTTTTTTAATTGAATAAGAAAGGATGAGAAGTTTTTTTCCATTTATTGTGGATGTCTGTGATGACACCTAATTTTCTTTCGAACATTTAATTGTAGTACCATTGACCTTGGAACAAAGTACTAGATCTTTACGCAGACCAGGATAAGTGCAAATTGTCTATTGCAAACACAATGAACGTAGTTTTATGAGGAGTTTGGTTTTGAGTAATTGCTGTTTCATACTGCACGTTAGGGGTCTTGAGTATAGTCTTGCTTCTGGGAAGGTTTGAAAAGCAGGTTTGGGCTGGGTTTTTTGTTTGGTTTGTGGTTCAGGTGATTTAGCATTTCATTTGCTGTTGGGTGATTGTCTGCTGCAGCATTCAAATTTGACTGACATTTAGGTTTTCAGAAATGAGATAAATATTTAATGCATATTATTTCTTAGGAAATACTGGAAGAAACTGGTGAGTTTCTGCTGGCCTTTTCTTCCTTGACTTGCCTGTGCTGCTGGGTGAGAGAGTAAGAATTGCTCTAAGAGTGCCAGCACAGAAGTGTCAAATAGATACTGCTGCTCTGTCATTGAGAGAGACACATGATGTGAAATGATTAAAGTATTCTAACGCAGGATACTTCATAGCTAATTTTGGAGCAGCCATTGAATGTAGATGTTTTAAGATCAGCAATGTCAAAATTTTAAGAGTGTCTAATAGCATTCACTGGACTTGTAATACTAACAATATATTTGGGAACACCAAGAAAGCTTCAGGGGACTGAGGGAAAGGTAATGTTATGTTATACTGGCTATCACAGGTAATTAATTAGAAGCTTTACAGCCTTTCCTGTATCCCATACAAAATAGTTTGCTTGGTATTCAAATATGGAAGAACTGAAGGAAAGTGGGAATTTTACTCACCGAGTTAGTTAAAAATAGGTTCCTTTAAGCTGACTTGTAGTTCTGTGGTGCAGCTCATATATTTTGTGATTTAAAAATCCTACTGAGATATTTGTATAAGGCATTTTATTTGGCATGCACAAATTCTCCAGGAAAAAAAATGAAATGACAGCATGTGCATGTCATATTGATTTTTATTTATTTATTTGTACTGAGAGTCCCATTATAATCCTGAAAGGGGAATAGTTGCCGAGATACATTTTCTGGTGGTATTTTGTGCAGATTGTGTTGGCTTTAAAATCCCATAGCACTTCTATCAGTGATCTTGAGAGCAGACTTCATTGCTCCAGTCTGCAAATGAGCCAGAATTAGTATAGGAAGGAAATAATGGTTAGAGAAGGGCCTTAATCATTTGATTAAACTGAATGTGGAGAGTATGGATTTAAACCAAATCCAAATCTGAGCTTACATGTATCTCTGAGGGGTTCTTTCCTTGTTTTGTAGTTCAGTGCCTTTTGTACCTGTGAAGGATAAGACAAAGTTTCTTGGTCCTTGCTGTGGTTCCTGTGCTGGATGTTTTGGGTTACAGACTAGTCTTCTCCAACTGTGGCCTGCAGACTGGGTGCTTTCTGAGTAGCTAGTGTAGTGCGTAAGCAGTTTGTGCCCAGGGCCATAGTAAATAGTGTTTAAAAACAAAAAAATAAGAATTGAAAGCTCTATACAGTTCACAAAAGGTTTTGGAGGTAAATAGTGTCTGTTTCTGTACACATACGCACACCCCAACCCACTCCTCCTTTTTTTTTGTTTGTGTTTTGAAGCCTAGACCAGACTAGTGCTAGTGTAGAGTAGAGCAAGGACTTTCTAGGAAGGAAGGGTGGGTTCAAGCAGCTCTGCTTTAAAGTAACTGTTACCTTTGCAGTTCCACAAAGAAACAATGTGCCTTTGAAATGATTCAGTATAATAAGAGGAATAGTTAAAGCTCTACCATTATTTGCATGCTGTCAGACCTTCCTGTTGTAGATGCATGGACAGAACTACTTGAGTGAAGTACTTTATAATAGCAAAAAAAGCTGCACTGCCAAAACAGTAAAGACAGGTTGTGTGCGTGATGGGGCCTGAGTTTCTGAGAGGTAGTGATTCAGAGACGTGGGGAATGGGTCGGACTATGTTAGCTGAGCATGAGCTCCAGGTTTATGCTAGTGTACTTAGGGCTATTCCTGAGTGTGGAGGATAGAACAGTTCTGTATCTGGTGTTGTGAAAAACACTATACTGGATCAGGATTCTGCAGGCGTCAGCTAACACAAGATTTTAATGTTAAGCTGAAGGGCTCAGTAAAGACTAGACTGGTCAGAAAATAGACCTTATGATAAAACTATAGATAAATATAATTGAAAAAAAAGGATGGAGGAATAGCAATCATAGGCTGACAAATAGATTTGATAATTTGATTTTTGATGTAGCAAACAAAGAAATAGGGTCCAATGACTGAAGGAGCCACTTAAGAACACATCACTGCAGTATGAATTCAAATTTGAACACTTCACAGGGACCATTCTGAATTCTGTTTCTAGAAATTTTTAAGCTGAGATTGGTTTCCTACTCACAGTTGTGTTAATACAATCTGAGAACTGATTCAGAGAAGTCTAACAATAAAGTCAAATATTCTACAGAACAGAAGGGAGAATCTAGCTCTGCAATGCCATCTGCCAAGAAACCATTATACCTAGGTTTGTGCCCTTTGAGCTGTTTTCCAAAAGACAATACAAGTTGATCTTGAGTTTGTTGTTTGAGTTTCTCCAAAGTATCTGTTCCATTTGTAGGCCAGGGTGATGATGCTATGAAACTCCTTGACAGAGCTAGCTTCAGTTCTTATTGGTTGTGAGTCTCCTCTTCCTAGGAGGAAGAGCAGGGGCAGGTTGACCAGTAATAACTAGTTTATCAACCAACTGCTGTTTACACAGAAAATTATTTTAGTGTAGCCCTATTTTCATAAATTGTTCTTAAGACTGACTTCATAGGTTGCTTGTCTTTTCATGTGGATGCCTTTGAGTCCGAGGCATGCAGGTCCTCTTCAGAAGCAGGTAGGA
>VZTO01002711.1:0-19952 GCA_013400615.1 Syrrhaptes paradoxus | reverse complement strand
CCCCCCGACACACATCCCCCCGCCCCGTCAAACCGCCGAACCGTTAAACCGCCAGCCGACCACCGCCGCGCCGCCCAACCGTCGGCCCGGCTCCGCCGGAGGGGCCCGTCCGTCCGTCCGCCCGTCCCGTCCATCGCGCCGCGCCCCGCAGGATGCTGGTGAAGGCGGAGAGCCTGGCGCCGCCGTCCGAGGACGAGCTGCTGCTGCTGGGCCTGGCCTCGCCCGCCCCCTCGCCCTCGCTGCCGTCCAGCGCCGGGGAGGACGAGGAGGAAGAGGAGGAGGAGGAAGAGGAGCTGCCGGCCGCCTCACCGGCGCGGCCCGCCGAGGCTCCGGGGGCCCGGCTGTCCCCGGGGCTGCGGCGGCTGGAGGGGAAGCGGCGGCCGGGGCGGTCCCGGGGCGCTCCGCGGGCAGCGCGGACGGCGGAGACGGCTCAACGCATCAAACGGAGCCGGCGGCTGAAGGCCAACAACCGGGAGCGCAACCGCATGCACAACCTGAACGCGGCGCTGGACGCGCTCCGCGACGTGCTGCCCACCTTCCCCGAGGACGCCAAGCTCACCAAGATCGAGACCCTGCGCTTCGCCCACAATTACATCTGGGCTCTCACCGAAACCCTGCGGCTGGCCGGGGCGGCGCGGCTCGGCCCCGAGGGGGTGGCCGGGGCGGGGGGTACGGCCGAGGGCAGCCCCTCGCCCGCCTCCTCCTGGAGCGGCGGCTCCGCCAGCCCCGCGCCCTCCGCCTCCCCCTACGCCTGCACTTTATCCCCCGCCAGCCCCGCCGGCTCCGCCTCGGACCCCGAGCACTGGCCGACCCCGCGGGGACGCTTCGCCCCTCCGCCGCCACCGCCGCCGCTGCCCCGCCGCTGCCTCTAGCCCGGCCCGGTCCGTGCGCCCCCCACTCCAGCCCGTCCCCTCGGGGCGGTGGCGGCGGCATCTGTCCGGTTCCCAGGGCGGGCTGTGGGAATGTCACCTGCCAAACCAAACTTTCTCTCTCTCTCTCTCTCCGATGTGCACTTTGTCCAGTTTTTCCCAGATCTGTCACCACCGGGCCTTTTGTCCCCCCCCTCCTCTCCGCGCTCCCCGTTTTGCCATCTGTCTCTTATGATTTATCGGGGGGGAGGTAGGGGGGGGGGAGAGAAAGAAGAAAAAAAAGAAGTTGTTTTGTTAGGGGTCCAGGTTAGAAGTCATTGTATAATTTGTAGGCTTTGTGAGGGCTCAATGCAAGCGTGGAAATTTAGGCTGAACTCTCTATCAAAAGAAAAAAAAGTAGGGGGGGGGATCGGGAGGGAGGACCTCCTCATGCATTATTTATTTCGACCTTTAGGGGACGAGGAACTCCCCCCTTCTTTCAGAAGATTAAAAATAAATCAACAGACTGAAAACCTAAACAGACACGGAACATTACAGCGATCAGCCACACACGTGTTCACATTTATTTATTATAAAGAAAGATTTCATGGAAAGTATGTATTTTTTTGTATAATTTACAGAGTTTATTCTAGTATGTATTTACATCTGAAGAGCAAAGGGATTGTTCTTGTGATAAAATATAAATAAAATATCTAATTTTCATAACTTGTTTGCCGCTTTTTCTGGTTTATGTGCCATCTGCCAGGAGGTACAGGACTGTGGCAAGCGAGGCGTTGGGGGGCTGGCGCCTGCCCCTGCCTCTGGCCAAACTTGGGGTCTTGTGGGAGCTGCTGCGCTTTTAGTCCCTTACGGTGACAAATTCCTGTTACACCAGGGGACACAGGCAACAGCTTCGCCTTCAGGTAGAATTGCAACCAAGTGTGGGGGCTTGGGGTGTGCGTGTCTGCGGTGTTCAGAGACATCGGAGCTGGTGTAGCCTCTGGGAGGCTGATGTATGTTTTCACTCCTAAAATTTTGCTTCTTAACAGAAAAAAATCCCCTCTTTTCTGCAGAATATGAACAAGACTACACTCCTGGGGATGTTGGCTTATCCCCAGGGTGAAGTGGGGGAGCACTCTTTGGGAGAAGAGCTGCTTAGGGAGAAGTGGATCAAAACAAACAAAATCAGTTTTTTCCAGCAAAGTAAATCCTCAGACTGGTTCAAAAGGGGACGGGGTCCACCAGAAACACACACACCAATCAGCTTCTGCCTCCTTTCGTGGTGTTTCATTTCTGTTCTTTGGTTTCTTGTGCGGCTGATAACATAGCAAAGTTCTTGAATTAAGCACAGTAGTTTCATTAAATTCAATGGAAGTTTACTGATTATTTACTTTTGCCTCTCAGTATAGAAGAAGCTGTGCAGCAAATGCTGGATGGATGAATGGATGGATGGATGGATGGATGGATGAATGGATAGACGGATAAACTGCTTAACATACTTCGGATTCATGGCTCCAGGATTTCCCAGAGAAGGACACAGGAAATAAATGTTACTGGGAAGAAAACTGCATAGGTTTAAAGATGAAGAACTCAGTTTCCCTGACAGAGGGGTGAAACCCAAGTCACTGGCAAGTCCTGGGGGTTCAGGTCAGCCATGGTCAGCAAGGTGCACACATCAGGGGCTCAGAGCACCCCTCAGCTGTCCTGAGGACCATGGTCCTTACACCCAGAGGCAGCCTGTGGCAGCTAGTCATGCTGCCAATGACTCACATTGCTAAACCCCATCCCTGGTGATCACAAAGTCCTTCATGGAAAAATTTCTAGTTTTCCCATTGATACCTTAGGTCCTACCGAGGCCACGTCACAGATCAGTCAGTAGGACCATCCGGGTCCCCCTCACTCCACCTCCTCCCAGCCTTGTCCTCAGCCCCTCACTGCCCCGGCTGGGTGTCCTCATCCTCTGTGTCTGTGCTGTGAGCCTGACCCAGACAGTTTTCAGCCCCATCCTAAGTAGTTTGGACCCATTGCTGGGCAGGTCTCCAGGGACACCTTTGCAAAAGCTGAAAGAGAAGGTGACGAGGGGACAGGGATCCCGGAGCTCAGCCTCACCACCCACGGGGGCTGGACCTTGGCCCCCTGCATGGTCATGGGTCCCTTAGGGAGCAGAGGGGTACGAACAGCACACAGCCGGGTGTGCGGGACCCTGCCAGGCCCAGGGATGTCACCGTGGAAGGGGATGCTGGAGGCCACCGACGTGGCCGGTGTGCTCTGAGACCCTTCAATCATCCTCCTATGCGCCTAGGGGCACTTTGTGACTTCTGGGTACAAACACCTGGAAATCATTAAAAACCAGCGGAGACGCCTGAATGTATTAATTAAATAAACCTCACGGCACATGAATCTGCCCGGTGCCCCCGGATCCTGGGAGTGTGAAACCCGGCCCTCGGAGCGACATCCCCAAAGGGCTGGGGAGAGAAAAAAAAACCCCCGTGTGAAAAGAGAATTAGTGAAATTAGGTTAGGCCAATAAAACGTGCAGGGGTTCGCCCCCCTCCCCAGCCCTGCAGCCTCAGGCGAGCAGCGCTATCTAGCCTGATCTATTGTTTCCCCCCCTGGCAGGGGGGTTATTGTGTGATAAATAATTCCTTAAAAAAAGTGAGAGTATTTGCATAATCACTGCTTTGATGTTGCCAGCAATATGAAGCTGTGTCCCCCCAAATCTGCCACGGGGCTAGAAGGAACAAAACAAGAGGCACCCTTTCAATCCGCTAGCAGTGCGTGGGGCAGCCCGTCGGGAGCGGTTTTTACTCTCTCTCTCTTTTAATGACCCCTTTTAATGATTAAACTCTAGGAATGCCAAAAAGATGGCTAGCGCCTGATGGATGTTCTCTGGCTTTTCTGGCTTTTCTAAGGCCAGGCTGGTCGGGGTCTCATTGTCCTCTCTGTTTTCTCTCTTGCTTTTAAGAGGCGCTGGAATAGGTGCGTTCTGCTCTTCAAAAGTCCGGGACGGACGGGATGCATTTTCTCTATGGATGGAGGGCCATGCAGGGGTGAGAGGGATGTCTCGAGTGGCTCAGCACTGGGCTCACCACTGTCCTCAGGGAGGGATGCTACTTCTGGCCATGTTCATCATCCTGGAGGTATTGCCTTCTGTCCCAGGTGTAGACTGTGTCAGCAGGAGCATCTGCCGTCCTGCTGGGGTGATGGGAAAGAGAACCACTGTGGGAGAAACCCCACATAGTGTTTCCTTTGTCAGGAAGATGGAGAGGAGGCTGGGAGAGGGTTTTCCTGGGGACAAGCGTGGGGCTGGGGTACGAGCCTCAAGCCAAACCTTCCCTGATCCCCAGGCAGGGCTGCTGGCATGGGTGGGCTCAGCTGGCTCCCCGCTTGTGTTGAGAGACCCAGGACACCTCAAAGGAGATGGGCCCAACTGGGGGAAGATGGGGATGGGGAGGCAGGACAGAGCTGTCCCGGGATGAGCTGGAGAGGCTGGTCCCTGCTCCCACACAGGCAGAGCTGCCCTTCTGTGGGATGCTCCTGGGCAGCTTCTCTCCGCAGAAAAGGGGGAGGTGAGGGGATTTTGAGACCTCCTCATTTCACTCCCATTCCTGGCTCAGCCAGCCGTTCAGAGCATGAAGGGCAATGTCTGTTTTTACCGTGGAGCGAGCAGGCTGCCAGGAGCTCAGCCCCCGCAGGGTGCAGGGGGGAGTGCTGCCTTCCCGCCCTGCCAGCCCCCGTCACTCACCCTGACAAATTGAGGGCTGCTCCTGCCCGGCCCCTCTGCGGGGCAGCTGGACGCGTGTCCCACCGCAGCAGCTCCGGTCTCTGCAGACACCCCGGGCAGAGGACATGGGCTTTGGAGCCGACCCAGTTTCACCAGGGGGGGTTTCTGCAGTTCCAGCCACCCATCCCTGGGGGGTGCAGGGCACCACGAGTGGCACCCGGTGGGTGCAGGCACCCCAGGGCTGCCAAAAGCAGCATAAAGCAGGAAGAGTAGAGGGGGGGCTTGCTAAATATTAGCAAAACCCCGGGTGAAACACAGAAAGGACTCCTGTGAGTCTTGTTGTCTGATTTGTTACTTAACCCATTAATCCACTTGCTGATTCTTCTTTTGAATGCAGCCAAAACAGTTTATTTCCTTCTTTCTTCCCTCTAAAGTTGAAAGCGCTTATTTCCTTGTTTAGTTTTTTTTTTTTTTTTCTTCCCTCTAAAGTTGAAAGAGCTTATTTCCTTGTTTCGTTTTGGTTTTTTTTTTTTTTTCCTTTTATTTCCCTCTTTTCTATCAGAAGGCTGATTTTGGAGATGATGGGAGTTCGCAGCCCTGACCGGAGCTACAGCTCTCCAGAGCATCGAGAAATCAGCCCACAGGTCCAGAAGCGATTGCAGTGAACCTGGAGGTGGATGGAGGGATGCAGAATGGAAAAGCACTTCTTTGGAGTGGAAAATGGGGGGAAGGGGGGTGGTTTCCATGGCAGCACCTTGCCGTCAAAACGTAATTCCTCGCCACAAAGAAGTCGTCTTCCCTTTAAAAATGTGTTTATGATCTTTCTGTGTATTGTATTTTGGCATAAAAGCTTCTCTGTGCTGTCAGAGCTGGAGGGGCAGCTCTATGGCTCCCGAGGGGGTTTACAGCCCTCCTTGGCATAAGAATAGTGACAAGAAGCCAAACTAGTGCCAGTGTGACAGCAGCCGCACCCCAAGGGCTTGCACTTGCTTTCTTTCATGTCAGGCATAAATCTTTCAACGTATCGCCATAATTAAAAAGAGTGTTCCTGACACAGCCCTAATCTGGGAGGCTAATTTTAAGCGCAGCTTTCACCCTCCATCATAGGCGAACACGTACGAGCAAAGGCAGAGAGCTGGCCTCTCGTGCACCTCGCTGTCAGCCCTCTCCTCCCTGCCTGTGCTCACCGAGACTCAGAATTAGGGTAGAAGCCCCGGGAGGACTGTAAATTTAATTTGTTTAGTTTTCTAGGTAAATCTGAAGACATTTAGGCTCAATATGAAGGGTCTAGCTTAAAAACAAATTTCCTAAAGACTTATTCAGGTGCCTCAGATCGCGATTCAGGGTCCACCTCTCCCCAAGCTGACTGGGGCCAAAGGCACTTGTATAGCCCATCCCTTGCTTTAAAACTACATTTAGAATGTGCATCAAGGGTAGACATCTCCTGTGGCAGGCTACACCACTGCCCCTTTTCTTGTCCAGCCTTTTCTTCCTGGGTGCCCTTGGGTTTGTGGGGTGCCTGGTGCCTCCCCCAAACATCCCTCCACTCCCTGGCTTCCCCTCATTTGCAGGCTTTGCTGTTAATTAAGAGTGGTGGCTGTTACGCCTACCCGTGTTTGTCCAAACCCAGCAAAACCCCTCTGTAAAGCACTGGGGAACGAGCAGGGCGTTTTCTGTGCTCTGCACACCCTCCTGTCCTGTGTCAGGGAACTGGCAGTAAATGAAGCCAGGCTTGCACCCCTGCAAGCCACACAGGCCTGAGAAACACACCCCGACTTTCCCAGGCTTTGAAGGTGTCCCCCTCCAGCTTCAGCTGCCCCTGTAGCCATAAGAAGCCATTTGTCCCTTCATGGCTCTGAGTCGTCCCCTTTAGACTACAGGCAACATGGACAAGACTCATCCTTCAGCACTGGGAGTTTGTATCTCCAGTCATATCCCTGGATTCGTATCAAGGTTTAAATTTTATTTTAAATGTAGCCACGTCAAGCTTTCAGCTGTTGAGTTTGTTGTGCGTTGTTGATTCATTATTTCTTGTGTCTCCAAGCCTGGCTTTGCAGCCCTTACCCTCACTGCAACAGAATGCAAAGCCAGGTCTTATATTTGCTTTTCTTATGGAAATCTTTCTAATGATTTTATTGTCACATTGATTCTTGTCTTTTATGATGGTGAAAAAGTAATGTCATTATGCTGGGAAACAACTAGATTAGGGTTCACCTGTCATGAGGCATCCTATGGTACACTCTAATGACTTTCTTATTGAAATGTGTGTTACATTAAGTAATTAAACACACACTGGCTGTTTTTTTAACAGTGGATGCGTAAGTTACTGCGTTATGTTGTTTTAATTCAAAGGACCAATCACTGGGGTGTTAAACAGTTACATCTTTTTTTATTTTGATAAGAAAGTATATATACAACTGAAAGAAATATAATGCCTCTGTAATGAGAGCCCACCCCGAAATATTTGTAAAATATATTTTTGTATATGAAAGGGCTTGTCTTTCTCTGCAGATGAAGAGCAAGTGTCACAATTCAACTTCAGATGAGTCCTAGCTCTGGGCCAGGTCCTGCGAGGAAGGAGGAAGGCAGGTGTGGAAATCTGGAGGCAGCGGGGCCGACTGGACACAACCTTTGACTTGCTGTAATGGAAAATCTTGTCAATGCCCGTGATTCCGTGTATGGACCTGTGTGCTGAGACAGCAATGAAACATCACTTTATCACAGTGCTACTGGGGCTCGTACCGCTGTTGTGACGAGCACCATTACACATCTCCATGGGGGAGTGTGTGGTGTGATTCACTTGCTGCATTTCCCACTGACTGTAGCTTAGAAATACAAGTCCTGTGAAACAGCCGGCGTGGACAGGACTCACATAAACGCCTGTTCAAGTCAGTGGGATCACATACAGACTTCGGGGTGCTGCCTTGTGCCTTGGGTCAGGCTCCATTTGTTTTCTCTTTACACAGGGGTGCCAGCCCCAACATTTCTGGCTCGTTCTCCTCAGACAGCAGTTCCAGAGACTCTTCTCACTGAATTGATTGAATGCTGTTAAGTAAACTGAGAGCTTTCAAGCTGATCTCTCAAAAAATCACCTTCTAATTGTTATGATGTTTAAGAATCACCTAAGAGCAGCTGCCGGGGGAAAGCCCAGCACCATTTCGGTTCCCATCACTGCTGATCTCCTCCAGCCTTCAAAGGTCCCGTTGCTGAGACTTGTGCCTGGTCAGTCCGTAGGCTGATTAAAACCCATTTGGCTTTTTTGCACATATGTGGCACCAGAAATAATCTGAAAAACCTGTCCCCACATGGCTCTGGTGGAGCCCTGAGAGGGCTTTCTGCCTGAGGCTGCCCCTCGAGAGGCCCCTGGGTCCCTGCACGGGTGCTGGGGTGCACCAGAAACGGGACAAGTGCCCTCCCGCGGGGAGATGTCCCCATTCTACAGCCACACGTGTGGGAGGGGGTGCTGGTGCCTAGGGAGGGGGACTGGTGCCCTGGGGGCTCGAGTGGCAGCTGCTGCCCCAGCCACAGGGTGAGGGGAGGCTGCGGCGGCTGCCCCGGGGGGCTGGGAACCCTCCAGGGAGGGGTGCTGGGTCCTGCCTGGGGGATGCAGGTGGCTGGGGGGACACCCTGGCTTACTCTCCCGGTGACGCTCTCTTGGGGCAAGGCACAGCGCGTGTCCTCCAGGCAGTGAGTGACATGGGTGCAGGGGAAGGGATGCGAGTGAGGAGTGACAGAGAGGGACATGGCTCTGGGCGGTGCGGGGGGGGTCAGGAAGGGCCTTGGTGGTGGGGGAGAGCCTGGCCCCCCAAAAAGACCAACGAGGCTGAGCTCTATGTACTCATCATCTCCTCATCCCGGAGGGGCTCAGCTGCCATTGGCATCTGGCAAAGCGCTCCTCCCAGTTGGGTTTAGGGGAAGGACCAGAACCATATTTTGGGTCCCAGCTCTCCTAGATGACACGAGTGCCAGGTCCCCGGACCTGCAGCTTTTCAGTAGAAATCAGAGCGCTGCTTTGCCTGGCAGCAGCAGAGCCCTTGCTGCCTGCTGCCCCCCCGGCTGGTCCCGCAGGCTGTGCTCTGCCCGGGGAGGACGTTTTAGCCGAGTGCTTGAGCATTCACTGGGGATGTCAACAGGCCGTCTGTTTCCCTCGGCCGAAGTAATCAGATAAACTCAGCGTGAAGGAATAAAAGTTGCAAGGGCAACGGTTCCATGGAACTGAGCTGCTGTTTTCCAGGGCGGCACAGAGGGCTTAGCGGGAGAGCCGGCCTTGGTGGCTGGGGGCTCGGGGCAGCTGTGCCTGGCCACACGTTCGGGCTGGTCAGTGGAGGGAGGGGGCTGCTTTCCCTCGTCTTATTGCAGCAGCAGGGAAACAAGTTTACACAGAAACAGGAGCGTTAGCTGCCCGATGGGTAGCACAGAGAGCTGTGAGCACAGGGTTTGTTCTTGCAGTCCGGTGTTTGGGGTAACGCGTGCGTCCGAGCCAATGTACGATGGTAATTCCTGATCCTGGAAACCTCTGGGCTGCACATACGGTGAGGAGCCACAGAGACTTCTGCGGTGCTCTGCGGAGGCATGGGGATGGGGAGGTTGCAATTTATCCCTTGGGAGGTGAAGAATAGACACCAAATCTGGGGCTGGGACTTCACAAAGTTTTGCCTTTGTTATAGGTGGATTTGGCCGATGCAGCCCTGATTCCCATACCACATGGACAAAAATCTTCAGCAGCTGTCTCTTATATAGTAGTTGTAGCACTGCGGTCCACTTGCAGGAACAGAGATCCTAGTGGAATTTTTTTTACCTGGTGAAGATTTTTACCTGGTTGTCTAACTACGGGGCCAAAGCTTGCATCTTAAAGTCTAAGACAGACTCTTGCTGCTCTGATAAGCTAACTTAAGGATCCACCCTGCCTTCAGCCTATGATGGTGCAACATTTGTGCAGATTCAGCAAACTTCTGTGCACCTTCTTATCCCTGTGACTTCTGGTACTGAATTCAGACTTGTAATTAGAGTAATCTTGTAACACTAAGATTTAACATGAAGCATGTAAGAATTGATTTGAGAATCAATTCTTTGGACTGCTGAATGGAGCGTGTGCCTGTGATGGAGGGATGCTCAGCACTTCCCCGCCAGCGCAGCCACAGCGGATGGCAGGCGGTTGTGCAGGGAGGGAATATTGATGGTGCTGGGGTGGCGGGGACACACAGCCGTCCCCTTTCTCTCGCTTCCCCTCCCCCTCCTCTTATTAAAAAGAAGAGAGACTGGACCAAAGCTGATGGCATATTTACCTTCATGAGTTTTAAAAAAGTTAATTACTGCTTGGAGCAAGTTGGTATGGCTGTCCTGAGCTGTCTTTTATTAGTAGTCGCCTTCATTAATTTCCCTCGCTGGATTTGCTGCTAATAGCTGCTTGGTCCTGGGCAGCACAAAGCAGCATCTGTGCCATTGAGCAGAAAAGCGGGAGTCAGGCAAAGGGGGGCAAAGGGGGGGCGACGCCGTTTGCAAATCAACCTCTATTAACGTGATGGCCTGCTCAGAGGGGACAGCAGCCCTGCTAGCCCGCACGGCTCTTTGAGCTTCACTTGGCTGTTACCGACCCCTCAGCTGCCACCCGGGGCACCCTGCCCTTCGTGGGCTGTGCTGCCCAGGCACCCCTGGGTGCTGGCTGCGGTGGGCGTCACCACCCTTGCACCCCCTTGACATGGGAAGGGAAGCGGAATGCTAGACCTGTGTCCCTCTCAGTGCCACTGCTGCTGTGCTGGCCAGAGGATGCCCTGTGGCTTCCAGTGGTGTTAAGCCATATCTGGCAATAATTGAGTTATTAATAAGTTGATATCTTTTTTATGAAAGCTACACTCCCTCCTAAAAATAGCTTGGCAGAGATTTTTTTCTGGTTAAATAATGGGATTAAGTTCTATTTGGAAAGAATGAACACNCACTGGTATGAACTTCTCCAAACGAGCTGCCTCACTTCAAGCACCGTCTGTGTGCTGTGGACAATGTACAGTCTTCCCTGCTGTGGGAGAGCGGGATGCTGTGATGCCGGAGGGATGATGGGACAATCCGTGCAGCCAGCCCCACAAATCCACCCCACGGTCCAATGCCAGCCTGTATTTTGGCTAATGTGCAGCAGGCTGGGAGTGACTGGAGGCTCATGCGAGCTGGGGCAGCGGGCGGCTGTGCGGACTGATCGCCCCATCTGCTCCCACTCTGTAAAGGAACACGGGATGATTTCATCCAAGTGGAAGAAAGGAGAGTGGTGCGTACCATTCCCAGGAGAAGGGTGACAGCAGGGGGCTGCTGCTGTGGGGGGGTCCCCAGGCTGCTGGGGGCTGGGCAAGTAACCTGGATGCAGGTACAGGGACTTCCCTCAAAGGCAGCAGGTGACAGTGAGAGTGACTTTGCTGCAAATCCCCCTGTTCGGGTTATTTAGAGGGAGCACGGTTTACAACAGTATATAACTCTACCTGTAAATAGCGTGCTCTTCCCAACACGCGTGCAAAGCTTAGACACACACGTGTGCATGTTCTCCCTCCCCCTGGGGGCTCCCCCAGCCCAGACATCAGTGGGGGTTCCTGTGGCTCTGCCGGCCGGGGGGCAGGATGCACTGGGAAGCCTCCCCTGCTGGGTGCCAGCCTGTGAGAGCATCCCACCCCTGCTACCCAGCTGGACCTGGGGCGGCAGGAGGGAGATCGCCGAGGAGGTTGGTGCTTATACGTTCGGTATTAGTGCTGCATTTTGTCAATCAGAAGAGATTTGGCAGTTCCGGGCTACCTTTGTGAGCTTGCTTACGGGAAGCTTTCCCCTCTGTACCCGTGTAAGCCATGAATAGCTCTTGCTGGCATAGGAGTGATGCCTAAATCCAGCAGCTGGGCTCTCAGGGCAGCTGACACGGGTTTTCTAGCAGCAGGGATGTGCTGTCTCGCGTGCAGGGGCCGCCTCACAGCTGGAGGGGTCACTTGGCGCCCGCTCTCCGCTGCCCTTAATTGCCCAGGCGGCTGCTGATGCACAGGGAGAGGGAAGGAGAGAAACCTGGCTCGGCCTCCACGTGGCTTTACAAGCATTATCAGTGGGATAACTGTCTCCCTTTTACACTGCACCTTTTGTAAGAGAAGTATTCCAAAGTGCTTTATTAGGTACTGGTAAAAGAGTGAGAAAAATAATTCTGTCTGTGATTAACAGGCTTTGGTTGTAGCAGCTTGTTCCCTCAATATCAAATTTAATAACTTTTATGCATGAGTACCTCACACAAAGCAAACGAGACATCTGTCTTTCACCTGGATAGTTGCAGAAAGTGGAAAAAACTTTCTTAACCAAGGGTCTTCCCCTGAGGACTGGAAAGTGTGTCATCAGCTTGTCAAGAACCTGAAGTTTTTGTGCCAGAATTACTGCAGTGCTTACACCAAGTCCTTGAGGTGGATGCTTTTAGCAAGGAGGAGGAGGAGGAAATATTTCTTCAGACTTTATGTCCCTACAGTTAATGATAATATTTCACTGTACCAGCACAACACAGTTTCACTCACTCTGTAGAGACCACAAGGTGACTGGCTCTTAATGGTCATATTGGGCTCTTATGTTGGACTTTGGAGTGTGTTGTAATTAATCAATCCTAAAAAGCACCCTTGGTAGCAAGTTGCTTAATATGAAACACTGAATTTCTAAGGAAAAAAAAAATTCCCTGAGTCTTGGCTGGTTCAAATTACTTTCTTCTGAAATCAGAGGAAGTAACAGAACAGTGATTTTTTTGGTCAGTAGCTCTAAGATGAAACTTCAGTCAAAACAATAAAAGCTCCATCATCAGTCTGAGTCAAGTGTTTATTTCCTCAAATAGTAACCTACTCATACCACAAATATCAACTGGCACTTTAAGTTCTGTGTGTTTTAAGCCATATATGTGCTGTGATTGCCAGCACCTGGCCTAGAGCCTGGCCCACACCTGGGACTTATTCACCAGTAGCTGTTAACTCCCTGGGAGTTACTCCTGCCTTCTGTTGACCTGAAGGGAAGGCACCGAGGCTTTGCCCAGACGTGTCTCCTTGAAAACCTTTTCCAGGATGGCTAGCTGGGTGCAGGTCAGTGGTTTGGGCTGGGGAGAGGTTTCACTGGCCAATAATGGGGAGAAATCCTGCCAAAGGAAAACCCGAGTCACTAATACATCATTGTTACTGCTAACTCCATCTTGCACATGGGAAACTCCGGTACCAGGGATGGGAAAGGAGCAGCTGTTCCAGTGTTTGCATGTAAGTTCTTCAGGCGATGAGGTTATAGGGCAAATAAATGCAGGATTCCCAGTAGCCAAGCCCTGGATGAAGACAGAGTGCTGAATGAGCACCCACGTTTGTGAAGGATGGATACCTCTGAGTTTGTGTCCAAGCCTGTAAGACCAGTATAAGCTACAAGGCTAGATGTTATGATGTCTGTTTTACCAGGTAAGTGGACAAGCTGATACGTGATATTAACTTTTAACTGTGAGTAGCCAGAGCTTTGGCTGAGATGATAAAATGTATTTTACAAAACAACAAAACAAAACAGCTGCTAAATGCAAACTCTACTATATTAGGAAGAACTCAGAATATTAAAATTTCCCCCATATCCACTTATTCAAAAGGATATCCAAATACATAATTTTTTTCTTTCTTTGAACAAAAGGCACAAGCTGGAAAAGACATTGCTTTTCAGGGGTCTTGAAGCTGCCTGTGCTCCTGCAACAGCCATGGGGGGGCTGGCTGCTGACAGTGTATCAGGACACTTTGTTCTGCAGAGATTGTCGGGGAGGTTTTGTTTTGCTTTTAATTGTCTCAATAGAGGAGGGGAAGCCTCTGCCGAGAGGCTTTAACACAGCTTCTCTGCTGCCTATTAATTCCCAAGATCTCTCTAACTAGCTTTGTTTCCTCTTTAGAGCCCAGCACTCTCTTTTCCCGGAGCACGGAGCTATGTATGCGCAGCGTTTGTCACTTGGTTAAAGCCAGCATTTCCCCACTGCCGCAGACAAGGCTGCCCTTTATTGGCTGCAGAACAAGATAACGGATTTAATCTTCCCAGTAACACGTGAGTTTTCATGTATCACTTTAATCTGCGAAACACTGGGGCTGAGTGTACCGTCACATGCCGATTTTACTTTTCTATGAGCGAGTGACTCCCGGGCTCAATGATGGATTGTTTGCTCTCTTTTAAACAACAGTCAAGATGGTGAATGCCCCGGGGTGATAGACAGTGTGCAATGGGAACGGCCGCAAATCTGATGGCCCAGTTCAAGTTCACCTGACAAAGCTGGAGCAGTCTGCAAGCAGCATTCGAGAAAGGATTATTCACACTAGCATTATATTTTTGAATGCATTTTTCTTCCTGCGCAGCTGCCCAGCTCCCCAACACTGAAGGTTTATGCACCATAATAAAGAGATTTAATTTTTTTTTCTCTTGCTTCTCCCTCTTTACACCTAGTTCTAATCGGTCAGTGCAGTGATAGGGCATCTTTCCAAACAACTCAGCACAAACATCACCTAGAAAACAATGGCATTGCTAAAAAATGGGAACAAAAGCCTCCAAATCTCTCCTGGCTGCAGAAACAAAAGCAGATGGTTTTGTTAAAGCTAACTCTGTTGGGAACCCATTTTTTTTGTGGAAGTTTGATGCTGTGTTCCCTTTCTCATCATGAAATTCTCCCCAAATAAACAAGTCCAGCCCTTGAACTCTGGGGCAGTGGAACACCAGGGCTTTGGTGGAGAAGGGCAGAATTTGAAATGAAGGCAGCTTTGTACTGCTGGTGTAGTGGGAAAGCTACATACTGTTTATCAGATGAAGAACCCCATAATACATGTGTAAGTGCACGTGCACATATTCTGGAGGTGTTGGAATGGTCTTTGAAGAGTAAAATCTACATCTCATCATATTTTATTCTGGTTGGAGAGGCAGGGTTCTGAGCAGCAACAAGTTAGCTCCAGTCGTGTGGATGTATTCCAGGCCTATGTGGCACTGGTCAGGGGAATACGTGTAGCTGTTTCTTGAACTTCTCCAGAAGCAGCTTTTCTGCCTCCCAGTTAGACTAATAACACCAGGAAAGATGTACTGAAAGAATTTAAGTTGATTGCTTTCTTTCGCCTGTGGAATAGAGAATCAGCTGCAACCTGTATATGCGAAGATATGCCTTCTGCTTGAAATCCAAATCTCCAATGCACCCCTAATGCAGGCTGAAACAAGCGTTCTCCTGTAAACCCAGGCAGATTAATCCCCATTGGAAACTAACGTCAAAGCCCATTCATCCTGGTCAGGTAACTCATTAAAAGTCTGTCTGCAGTAAATGTAAGAAGGACAATTGATTTTTTTAGCACTAAAATGCATTAGTCAGCATATTTGATTTGAAAATGCTCTCATCATAGTCCAAATATGGGTAATATTGGCAAAAATTTTTTTTTAATTTCAACCAGACACTCCAGTTGGCTTATTCAGCATTGAGTGGGCACAGCACTTGGTGTGAAAAGCTCCATTCCCCCTTTTTAATGGCTCTTTTCTCTACAGCACGTGTATACGTTATCTGACCACACCAGCAGGTCGGACTCTTTTCAGCTATCCAGCCTGTGGGGAGAAAAAAACAGGATTTAAGCTGTTCAGCTAGAATTCACAAAGTTGGGAGGGCATCACTTTCCCTTGTGTGCTTCTGAAATTTACTGTGACAGAGTAACTCTGCCAGTTGGGTCTCCTGGGGGCAGGTGAGTGGTTACCAGCATGTGAGTCACTGGAGGGGTTCATGGATGCGTTACCACCCCTATGATCGTCACCCTCATCGGTGGGCCTGTGCTCCAGACAGGGGCAGGGGCAGGAAGGACAGACCTGGTGCCGGCAGAGCTCACTTTCTTTGGCATTGGAGTGTGCTGTCAGAGGGAAGGGACCAGCATAGCTCTGCACTTCATACTTCCCGGTTCTCCAGGTGGTGGCTCACAAGAGTCTAAGGAGGTCACATGAATAAATTGCAAGCTTTAGTTAAAAAAAAAAAAAAAAAGCCCACAAAAGGTTGTTTCATAAAAAGCAAAAAGCTGCAGCTGCCTGTAACCCAGGCACACACTGCTGAACCATGTGGCCAGTGTACATGCCACAGGCTGCTCAGTCCTGGCGTTAAAAATCAGGGGCTCTCTGCGTATGCTCTATAACAACCACAAACAACAACAAAAATACTGCTAGAATGTTGGAGTTAAAACACTAATGAAGTTGCAGCTGTTTGTACATGTGCTAGTAAAGTGTGATCCCAGCGCAGGCAGAGTTATCAAGAAACCCCCATCACATAGGTACAAACTTAGTCTTTGGCTGTACGGGTGGAGTGGGGTGGAAGGATCAGGGTCTTGGGGTGGGTTGTGGGTAGGGGCACTGTGTAAATATATCACTGGAGTATTATTGCACATCTGCTTTACTTTCACAAATGTACTTTCTGGCATGTGCCAGAAAAGCACCAGAACAGGAGCTCTGTAGGCTGTGCCTTGACCAGCACTGAGGCACAACCCCTCAAAGGTGTTATCCTTGCTACTGGCAGCAAATTGCAAGTCCCCTTCTGTCAGTTCCCCCCCAGCTTTGTCAGGGACTCGGCTGAGAAAGGTGCCTCTCCTTCGTGAACACCTTCCACCTTGCAGCTCTGGGAGGTTGGATTACAGGGGCTCAAAGGGAGGGGTGCTTTGCTTGTCAAGTTGGAACCAAAACTGGCACTGAGGCTGCTTGTTCTGCATCAGTCCTTGTGCTTGTTAGATGCTGGATTGTCCGGAGAACTGCCCCTTTGTACGAGTGGCTATGCTCATGTCCAGTGCGATTATTGGTGGGAATTATAGAGTTGGTCACCAGATCGTGGCATTCTGAGCTTCATTACAGGTAGAAGAGGTGTACTGGCCTCAAATGGGAACTGTTCTTCTTTTGGGAAAGTCTTCTGAGAGTTTGTTAAATGTAGCAGTCTGAAATTAATCATGTAAAGCATCTCTTGAACCAAGAACAATATTTTTTCCTTGCAGAGTAGCAGAGTTTTCTTGGCTGTTACAGTTAAAACCATATTTCCCTCTGTAGATGTTGTGTGGTCACACACACACATAAACACGCACACCTCTGAAAAAAACTTTTTTTATTTTTTAAGCAACCCAGAACGTTATCACTTGTTCCCTGAAACATTTAGACAAGTTTTTTGAGAATTTTAGAGGTGATTGAAATACAGCTCTCTGCTTCTGTCTCACTCCATCTCATATTCCATTTCCAAGGAGCAGATGGTGCCTGTTGCCCTTACTGGGCCTGCTGATGGATAAGAAGTTTATACTGTCTTGTACACCTCTATCTGAATTTTGGAGGCTGTTTTCTTACTCGTCTGATGTTCTTCTGTTAATACTTCCAGGTAGCTATAGCAACACGAGGTTCAGATTGTACACAAGATGGTAACGTGGTATTACCAGCCTGGATGGAAAGACCAGAACTTGCCAAACCCATGCAGGTAAGGACTGACCTCCTCTCATGGGTGTCGTCTCTGTGGCTCTGTTCTCACAGAGACAATATGCTCCTAAATGTGTGTAGGATAAAATGCCGTCCAGCTTATGGGTCATTTTTTGTTTGACTGCTTTGTGCGAGTCTACATTGGCAGCTCTACTGAGGGTCTTGTTAAAGAAAGGCAGCGACAGATTTCATTGCACTCTACATGTTGATTATTGAAGAAGTAATAAATTCCTTTCTTCCCAAAGTTGGAGTGTGAGATGTCTCTGCTATTAACAGAGTGAATCTGGGGGTCTGTGAGGTAGATGAGGCCTTTCCCATTACCTGTCACCCAACCTGCGGAAGAAAGGACACATCTTGGCATTAAAAATCACACCCTTTGCAGTACTGTACTTAGGGCTGTCTGCTTGGCACAGCCCATGCTCTGTTAATGTCACTTCAGTGATTCCCAGTGTGTGCCCATCTCAGCAAAAGCAGCACCCTAAGAGGTACATAATGAATATTTCATTAAACAAACATCCCAAAGATACCTGTGTGCTAAAGGTTGAGTCTGAAGGGTTTTATCCTTGCCTCTTAACCAAAGATCTCAATTCTCTGTTAGGTGAATAGGGGACTTTTTTTATGCTTGCCAATTTTATGAAGGAGGAAGTGTGACAAAATCCACTCCCTCTTTCAGTGTTTCTCCTTTAGATGGTTCCCCAAGACACATCCTCACAGACTGGCTTTAGTCTAACTGGACACAGACGACTCCATGGTATGAAGCTGTGGCACACTGGGGAGCTTGCGGTTTATGTGGTCTTGCTGTGACACACCTTAGAACAAGAGCATTGCTCAAGGCAGAAACATACCTGCACATACCTCCCTCGCTTTATGTCATTCATAGACAGTACGTCCTTATATAGCATATTCTGCAACAGGAGAGAATATGCAATAAATGAAGCTCACTGTAATACAAACCTTGCAGATCAACAACAACGTCTGTTCCATTCGAGAACTCGTAGGAGAAATGGCCGTAGGCCAGACCATACTCTGTGGCTTTGTACTCGTTCTTTACTACCTTTGTGTTATTGGACAGCTTTACAAACTCCCCAAGGAGTTTGAGGGCTCCACGCTCACACATCCTTTTATAGTTCTGTCTTCCAGTATCTGAAAAGAAAGTTCTAATGACAGTCATGCAAGCAGAGACGTGAAAACAAGGATGCTGAAGAGACACCTGTATCTTGAGGTTAGACTCAAATGAGTCTAGCTTCCCCAGTCTAGAGAGCAGAGGTTATGAGGGGGTGTTATTGCTGCTCCTTTCTTAAATCCAGGCCTCAAAGAAGTTGTGAGAAAAACAAGAAGTATAAACTGACTAATTTTAGGTCAGAAATTAGCAAAAATTTCCCGTCATCAAGAGAGCAGCTCTAGAATGATTTCTTATTGGAAGCAATGGAGGTTAAAACACAAAACACAACATGGCTGTTTTTAAGATATGTCTTAATGAGTGTAAAAATGGATTATGTAGTGTTATTGCCTGTGATATCAGGGCACTAGGTCTGATGAGTCATGGAAAGGTCCTTTCCAGTTCTGTGTTCCTGAAGTTTAGCATCACACAGAAAATGCCTCAAAGTTGTCCTGCAGCAAATCAACTTGTCTGCAAGAACCTCACTTGCTGGCTTCTAGTTACATGTAGATGTCTTTGTCATGCTCAGAATGGGTCACTTTGTTCTTCAGATTTCATAACTACCCCTGAAAATAGATGTTTGTATGCTGTTAAAATTTCATAAGAGGCTGGGTGACTCCTGGGCTTCACTGATAAGTGAATTTCTGACTTCTAACAGGACACAGCATCTTTTCTGCCAGTTCACCCATGAACTCACAGCTCTACTGCAGGTGTCACCTGTCCTGAATGAGCAAGTGCACCTACCAGCTAAGATCACATGCATTACAGCGTGCCATCTAGAGGAGGCCTAACTCCTAGTATTTTAAAATCAAAATTGGCTTAACATCCTCTTCCCATCCATTCATTTGCATTGTTTAGAAGACAGTTCTTACCAGGAGTACTGCAGATGGGATATAAAAGATTTGGGTAGGGACCTTTTGCTCATACAGCCTTTTGTTAAATTCTGTCACATAGTACTGGGCAGTCATTTGCCGTTCCACGTCACTGAAATGATGAAGAAGCCCTTTTTCTTCTTTATATTCTTTCCCAACATACCTAAGCAAACAGAGAAGTGTTTGGTGTAGCCGGATTTGCAGCAGACCACATTTGGGAAGCCCTACTTGTGATACAGAAACATTGCTACAAAGTGGAGCTTGGCTGTTCAGAAGCAATTAGCGCTGTTGATGGTGCATTTAAAATGGCAATGATTAAAGTTGTGGGTTTTTTTCTTGCATATCTCTTACAGGCATAAAATGCTGCACTGATCAACCAAATCCTGGAATGGGGGGTTTCATGACACCAGAATGTTTAAAGTCAACTCTTCCTGACTCTGCATGGAGACCCAAACCAGAGGTACTTAAAATGCTGTTCTTAACTCAAAACAAATCATGAGCTACTTCGAATAACAATCCCAAACCTGCAGTTAGCAGAGCTTTTCTGGTGCAGAAGCCTTGATGAAGCAAATAGGTGATTTTAATCCTGCTTTCAGACAAGATGCATTTATTGCATAAGCCCTCTGCTAAAATTAAAGAAAAGCAACTGAAACACCTTTCTGCCTATAGGTATTGATATATATATATATGCATCTCTCTGTATATATATTGCTAATTCTCTAATGCAAAGAAGGTCAAATAAAAAGGAAGCAACTTTTAAGATCCCATGAGACTACCCCAGCACAGGTGAGGTGAAGTCAGGCCTAAGAGTTGCCATGATGAGCACTAACATGGCTGTTGGAAGACAACAGTGAAGCAGCTTTTTCTCCCCAGAAATTCAACAGTAGAGAGTCACATGGA
>VZTO01002709.1:7911-19364 GCA_013400615.1 Syrrhaptes paradoxus | reverse complement strand
AAAAACCCCTATAGCTAAAATCTTCAAAGAAGCTGGGATCCCTCGTAAGCCCATTAGTGTTCATGGCCTGAATAAGGAGAGAGGCTAAAATCCTTGCCACATATAGTCCTAATGTCCTCTAGCAGCAGTGCGTTTGTTCACATTTTCAAAAAAAAGGTGATAATGGCTTTGAAAATCATCCATAAATTGGTAACAATTACTGGAGGATGGTGAGAGGTAAGGAATCCTTCAATCTGGAGCTGGTGGAAAATAAATATCATTTTAATAATACATAGATATTGCAGATACTGGGGTTTTTTATAAACAAATGTCACAGTGATTACTGCAATGGATCTATAACTACACTAACAGCAGTTCAGCTATGCCTGATTTTTTTCTACAGAATGACAAAACTCAGCTGCATTTTTTCACAACTCTGCTCCAGCCTATTGCCAAACTGATTGGCAGTTCTCGCACTCTTGACAACAGCAATGTAGTTGCTAGTTTCAGCTAAAGAAGGAATTATTCAGTGAGAGTTTTTTCCAATAGAAAGAAGAGGAGGTATTTATGTTGATTCACATTTACTTCTGTGGTATCTGGTTTTATTCAATGTCAACTACATTCAATATTTCTTTGTAAAGAAAAAAAAATACATTTTTGGTAATATGGTTTTTTATACTAAGACTCTTATCCCAACACAGAACCCATATTTTACTCAATTTACCTTCTTTCACATTTAATTACCATGTTCTATATTCTAAACCTTAAGAAATGATGGAACGAAACCCCAAGAAACAACAGAGCATAACAAAACTTGCAAAGTTTTCTAGAATGGTCTGAGATGAGTAAAAAGACCTTTATTTAAAAGAACAGCAACTTCTAGAAGTATTCAAAGAAGTACTCATTGCCTGAAGGGAGAGGTTTGAGAGTTGAGATAAACTTTCTTGGTTTTGGTACATTTATGATCCACTCTTGCTAACCATAGAGTAAATCGCCAAGTTTCCAGTTGGGCAAACTGGTGCAATTCCTTTGCTTTCCACTGAGCCTGCAACTTGTAGACAGCTACAAGCTAGAGCTTGCGGGTGCATTTTTTCATGTGTTCCTTTTAATAATTTAGAGATGAAATCAAACTGGCAACTCAACGCTCCGCAAGAGATTGCAATAGATCTCAGAACATTCTTGCTCAAGGGTGGCCTTCTGCTTGTCTGAGCACCTTAAGCTGAAGCTGCCTGAGCAGGCTGTGCTGTTTCGGGGGGGTTAGTACTGCAGCACTTCCCAGGTATGTTTTTGTCATAGTATGACATCTTGTGGACTGCTGGTAGTACTACCAAAGGACTCGCTGTTCTTAACCTAAATATTACTCACATCGAGTAAACCAGCACATGGAGTGCCTGTTTCTTTTAAAGCTGACTGGCTCGTGTACACAGCTGTCGTCTATTTATGGATAAAAAGCACTGCAGAGGATAAGCTTGTGAGAAAGGAGATACACAGGCAAAACCTATTTAATGGACAGGCGCTAAGTCCAGGGATGGCAACTTCCAGGGCTCAGGACAGGAGAGAGTGCCTTTGGTCACTCAGCACCTTACTGGCAAGGGGCAGGCTTCCAAGGCTGGTTCATACCCATCTTCAGCCTACTTTTTTCTTAACCCAGCTTCTGGCAAGCGGTCAGAAAAAAGGATAAGGGTCCCTTGACATGTTGCCTGACAGACAGGTGGTAGGTCTCTCTTTCCAGACCTCTGAAGAATGAAGAACAGGAAAGGACAAACAATATCAGACAGCTTGGTGTGTTTTTCCCTCTCATTGCTAAAAATGGAGAGTATTCAGGATTATTTTAAGATTCAGAGCATGACTAAAAGGCTTTCTTACAAGACACGTGAGCTTCCCTTGTTGTATCACTGGCCCTCATCACTACCTCCTGATTAACAGTGTGGAAAAAATCTGTCTGATCATTAAGCGGTCTGACCACATTTGAACACATCCCCATATACACTCCATTTAAATCTTTCCTAAATGACATATTCAAGGAAAACCTGGTGCTTTATTTCAAATAAAAAGACAGCACTGCGTTATGAGCCAGCAGAAAAGTTGAACTCTACGAAATCTATGTATCTTCTTTTTTTCACAGAAGCTAGGCCAATGGTTTTAGACAAAATGTTTCTTTGCTCTCAGATCCCTTTGTTGCTTTTTCATTTTGCATACAGTGTCTCCAAATCTATTCCCTCTGTTTCAGGCCACCTGTTGGCTCCTGAGATATGAGAATATGCCATGCACCATTCCAAATGGCAAGATGTTGTGAAGCGTGAATGTGAACAAGGAAAGGGAAAGGAGGCTGTATTTTACAAAAGAACAGCAAAAACAGTAACTACCATTATTTAGATGATACTGTGAAAAAAAAAAAGTATCATGAACAAATACATTCCACTGAAATTTCGAAACATACTACCGTTCATGAGGGTGGATGGCTGAGATACTGTCTTTAGACTTATTCTCCACAGTTGAACTTACCTTTACATTTTTGACCAAGCAGGGAAATGCCAAAATGCTCTGAGAACTTGGCAGGAGCTTCTTATTCTGCTTTTATGGGTTTGAGAGAGGTGGAAATTTTAGCTGGGTACATAACCTCTGGATGTCTAGTCTAAATTAAGGGAAATTCTAACGCTTTCTCTTCTCCATCAGTTTATTTTTTTCTTTTCTAAAGAAAAGATTCATCAGCTTAAGAATGGCTTTCAAGTTAAAGTCTCAACACGTACAGAACAGATGTTTCAAAACTAGGATCAGATTAGGGGTAGGATTCAGCCCAAGATTAAGACCTCGTTAATAGTGACTACATCATGGTACTGGAAACCCAGACAGCTATGATGCTTTAGAAAGCTAAATTCATCTGTCAGTCTCAAGCTGAATCCCATGCTGTACTGGACACAGATAAAAAGACATTTAACTTGTTAAGCAACTGTCAGTGCTGTAACAGTTCTGCAGACACAGAGATTAAAGATGACCAAAAAGTCACCAGGCTAATTAAGTACAGTGTCAGAGTTAGGTATGATGATTAAAGACCATAAAAAAAAAAAAAGGAGAAAAAAAAGATATTTCTTTTCAAGGACATGTCACCAAAGTAATTGTACTCAGTTGAATTTGACCCACATTGCATATTAAGCCTGGCACAAACAAGTGTGAACATAAGGAGAGCTAGGAATGATGACGTGAAACACTAAATTTAGCCTTCAGTGGAATCTACCAGCCTCACAGTGTCAAAAGCTGAGCTTTGGAGACCAGGGGAAGAATTGGCTTTTCTCAAATATTTGCAAAACTGGGATGTTATAAAATCCCTTTGACCCCTTGCCTCAGCCATGATTTCTAGTTCTCAAGAGGGAAAGAGAGATGACCGATAACTATTTCTCAATCCAAAGTGTGTCTCCTGGATAAAAAGTCACTGTCTGTTATCAGGGGTTAGAAGCAGCTCTTACTAAGCAGTCACCAAAAAAGGAAAGCAGACAAATACATCTCTAACAGTCAGCTGCTCCAAGCACCAGGATGGGACTGCACACAACGTTACAGCAGCACATCAAAACCAGAATAGTTTCTTGTTCACAGGCAGTTATACTTTGCAGGACCCAGGTGTTATCTACTGCATACTTGCACAGGGTATTCTTGTTTCTGGTAAACTGAAGTCTTGGAATTGTTTGGAGTTCTGCACAATTAGTTTACTGGAGGAGACATGCTTAATATAGACATGCTTTAAATCCCAACTAATAAACAAGTATGATCCAGTAAAATTCTAATGTCTTCTACAGTTTCTGTATAAGCTGTAAATAAAATGGATAACACCAAGGGGAAAAACATCTCTCCGTCTAGAAGTGAATTCTATGCAAGAGTAGCAAAATTAATCTGACAACATAACGCTAAAAGTTGAAGGATACCTTCTGATCTCAGAGAAAAGAATCTTGTATATTCCTGAGCGCTAGCAGTGTGATATGCATAGAGTCATAGAATCCCTCAGCTTGGAAAAGACCTTTAACATCATCAAATCCAGACATTAACCCAGCACTGCCAAGTCCTCTACCAAACCATGTCCCTAAGTACGCATCTACACGTCTTTTAAATACCTCCAGGGATGGTGACTCAGCCACTTCCCTGGGCAGCCTGTTCCAATGTTTGACAACCCTTTCAGTGAGGAAATTTTTCCTAATATCCAATCTAAACCTCCCCTGGTGCAACTTGAGGCCATTTCTTCTTGTCCCATCACTTCTTACTTGGGAAAACAGACCAACACCCACCTTATTACAACCTCCTTGTAGAGGAGGTAGTTGTAAAGACCAACAAGGTCTCCCTTGAACCTCCATTTCTGCAGGCTAAAGAACCCCAGTTACCTCATCCACTCCTCCTAAGACTTGTTCTCTAGACACAAGTTGCCTTAATTCATCATTTCACTCTTCTGAACAGATATCAAATGCCAGAGGAAGTTGTATTTCATTTGCTTATCACTTATTTCAGGTTAAAGGCAATGTTTAAACTTCACATGACTGTGAAGTCTATGATTTTGCTCTAAATTTGCTACTGATAGTTTTTTTAAGTGCTTATAATTATTTTTTTTTAAAAGGAAAGCATAACTTTCTAGAACTACAGAGAAAGTGATTGCTGTAATGTTTGGACAGTGACTGTTTCTGTCTGCGTAGATCCTGAGCATTACAGTAGGTCAGGAGTGCCATTATCAAACATTTTNAAAACAAAAAATAAAAAAAAAAAAAAAAAAAAAAAAAGAGCAAAATTGTGTAGAAATCTCCTGTCTGACAGAGGTAGTCAGAAATTATAGAATGAACCTCACAATCTTTCCCAAATTAGTTTAGTCACTCCCACATGTTACAAACCATGCATTTTTTTTTTCCTGGCTAGAAAAACTGTACTAGAATCATTTTAGACCTAGTAAGGAAGAGAGAGCTCTCACACAAACATGTTTTACACCTGAGTCACTTTGTGATCAAGCCATTTAGCCTTAATTGTTTGTTTTAAAACCAGGTCTTAAGTAGGTTAGGAAGAATGTAGTTCTGTTAGCGGACACAGACCAGGCTTGAGTCATTACAAAAGATGTAAACAAACTGGATAGAGTCCAGAGGAGAGTAATAAAAATGATAAGAGGTGCAGAAAGTGACCTATGAGGAAAGGTTGAAATAATGGAGCTTGTTTAGTCTAGAAGAGTAAAGACTGAGCTGGGACACGGTCACAGTCTTCAAATATGTACAATGCCCTTTCCACAGAGGACAGTGATTGACTGTTGTCTGTGTTCACCAAGGACATTGCAAGCAATAATTTACAAAATTTGCAACAAAAGAGATTGAAGTTTGATAGTAAGGACAGCTCTCCAACTAGAGCAAGCTAAATCACAGGACTCCTGCTTTGGAGAAGTTTCAAAAGGCTTTTCAAGAGTAACTTGAAGATTTGGACTGAATCTGAATATTAAAAACAGTACTGCAAAAATTCATAGCATTAAGGCAAATGACAATCAGTCGATAAGGATTAAATATAATAAAAATTTATCTTAGAGACAACTTTCTTTTTAGTTGCTCTAAAATTCTATTAAAAAATTAAAAAGAGTTTTAACTGCTCAGAAAACTTGGAGAGGCTCTGTAGGGCCTGGAGAAGTCTTTTTAATGCTTGCTATTCTTAAATCTGATGGGATTTCTCCACATGTGGCATATTTATATTTTATTCATGCAAATATATAGCTATTGACACAACAGAGTCATTTAATATACACTTAGAAGCGGAGCCCTTTAAAACCAAAGGGCAGCATTCATCCTTTAAGACTATATAATAAAACTGCAGAAAATATCCATACACTTTGATTATCTTATAAATAAAACAACTATACACAAAAAGTGACCTTTGGAAAGAAAAAAAACATGCTGTAAGTCTAATTCCACCCACTCATTATCAGCATCTGTGTGCATAAGTCATGAACAGTCTACTAAATACTTACTTAAACAAAAGTCAGTTTCCTTTATGCTAATACTCATTACTGTTGGTTGCCTGCAGAAGGAATAAGTTTCATATCTGAAATTTAAAAACTTTCATTTGGATCATGGACACAGAAACTGGGGTTAGGATTAGCCATTTGTGATAAACACTGGCAGTTTAATTAGCGTCACCCAATCCAAATGTCCCAAGTAAGGTAACATTCATTATGCAATAAAATCTGCTCCATATAAACCTGTCTGGAACTCAGTTAAACTTGGACTCTTTCCACAAGCTAGGTTAAAGATGAGGAATCTAATTACCAGAAGCAGTGGTTGCTTTGCTGCAGGCACGTATAGCCACAGCAGCCACCAAGCATTTCACCTCAGAACTTTTTAACTGGAGATACAGCCACAAGATGCTCTTCCCTACGTATGGAGAGAGATTGCCTCTGTTCTCCTCACTTTGGGAATGCTTCTTACTTGCTTAGGGAGCATGCAGGAAAGGAGGGAGAGTTCCACTGCTCTGCTGCAGGAAGCATCCCACCTGTAAGCCTCCTACCTGTGCCCACGTTACACCGTGTGATTTCACCTTGCTGTGGCACAGAAAGTCCTGAAACATCCCAAAGCCATTGAGACAACCAAAATCTGCAGCACGAATAAAGTAGTGACGGGATCTTCAGAAACACTAGTGTTCTGTCTAAGCAGAAAGGTCCAGACATGTTTAAACATTTTGATGTATATAATGCTGCTTCTGCTGCAGACAAGGGCTTCAGGAAAAGGAACACAAAGCATAATCACCAAACCTAAACGAAGTACAAATACTGCCTTTGACAGACATTTCAGAAGGGCACAGTGTACACCTTTGCCTTTGGTTCTGGTGCTCCAGTGCTGATCAGTAAGTACTGGAATGTCCTCTAGAGATTTATGCTACATTTAAGCAAGGGAATAAGAACTTGACAGAGTCTTGAGTCTGGGTTGAGAGCTGAATTGTATACTGACTGCACATCAGGATGAAAGCCAAAAGCACGTTATCTCACTCTATAGCACACTTAGGGTCCTACCAAAATGGGAATCAGAACTGTGGAGTACACCTGCTCAAATTCAGATACAGAGTTTGGGTATATCTCCAGGGAAAATATAACCCTTGTTTTGCAAAGGGCACAGTTATGAACTCTGTTTATTTCCCTCTGAGGAGGACTACTGACATTTTAAATGGGAAATAAGAATGCTCCCTTATATATTCCCGAGTAGGTTTAAATTTCAGAATACTCTAATGAAGGACTATCACCACATGTCATAGTTGTCCTTTGCTGCCATGTTAGCAACTCCTCATTCATTAAAAAAACCCCACCACACAGCAGATAAACATGCAAAACCATTTAGGCAGAAGTTCACGTGGACACAAACATTAATCTCAAAAAATGTTTTCCTAGTCTTCTTTTGTTTCTTATAACATTCCATCCACTTGACACCATTGAAGTTCTGAGCAAGGAATATATCTTTTAAAAATCTCAGTAAAGCACTTTGCATTGTTTTATAAATATAAAAATGTTCAATAAGAACACCCAAATTTAATACAATAGGATGTGGAAACAAGTTGCTGAGTTTCAATGGTACATATTCATAGCCTCGAATAAAGGTTCTTAAAATGTTTTTAAATTCAGGGAGTCATTCACCTAGACAATCTGGATAGTCATCTAGTGCTTTGGAGAGCTAGAAATTCAGAACTCTGCAGCATGCTGTGAGTCTCAGCTCATGATATTAGATTATACAAATTTGAGGGAGTGGCACACTGTTAGTACATGTTTTATATTATTCTAACGTATTTTAGCTTTAATCTAAACTAACAGAGTTCAGCTCTGGTGTTACATATTTTGTTTTCTATGATTAAGAGAAAGTACCCCATACATTGTAAAGCTCTCCTGTCTCATCATTAATAATAAAATTTTCATTAGTCATGACAAGAGCCCTACATAAATTAAAGTGGAGCTCTATACAGAAATATTTAGGGAACTCCAATGGCAGGAAACCGGACAAAACCCAACCACCTCCCCTTCAGAGAGGATTTAACAAATGATTTTTTGGTTGGAATATAAAAAGGTGTTTGTGTTTGCACAAGGGTCTACATATAAGAAAGCCTAAAATATTATTAAGAAGTGTGAGATAAAAGAGACTCAGATGTTTGCAGAAGCTGAAAGAAACTTAGGACATAGTTACTAGATAATTTTGGTGAATCATAAATAGATTGCTATAGGTGGAGGAACATCCTCAGCTGAAGAGTTCATCTGGCCAAATTACTGACCAATGCATCTCTGGTTAATACCAACTATGAATGTGACCCACTGTCTTTGAGTGAAATCCTCCCTTTGGAAGAGCATCCACTGTCATTGAGGTAGTTGCAAGTGTAGTTTTTCCAGACTTGAAAAATCAGACCTTCTCTTCTCCAGGCTGAACAACCCCAACTCTCTCAGCCTGTCCTTGTACAGGAGGTGCTCCAGCCCTCTGATCATCTTCATGGCCCTCCTCTGGACTCTCTCTAGCAGGTCCGTGTGCTTCTTGTGCTGAGGACTCCAGAGCTGGACGCAGTGCTCTGGGTGGGGTCTCGTGAGAGCAGAGTAGAGGGGGAGAATCACCTCCCTCGACCTGCTGGTCACACTTCTCTTGATGCAGCCTTTTGGTTGCCTTTCTGGGCTGCAAGTGCACATTGCTGGCTCATGAGACAGGGTATTCTGACAGTTATTTTATAAATTAATATATGTTATGCATTCTTATCAATGTATTCACATCCATGAACTGCCTTGGGGAGCACAAAAAAGCAGGGACTGAGTTCAATGAGATAGAAATATAACTTTAAAGAGAAATACACTGTGAAGCTCTTAAACAGCGTTCAGTAGCAGTGTGGATGCAGAAGGATGCACATGTTTGAGCTAAAACAGATGAGCACAATTATAGCTTGCTGTGTTCTCTCCAGAATTCTTAGTGCCAGACCTCCAACAGCAACTGTACCTACATAATAGGGAATATATTTCATCCCTAAAAATCAAGAAGAATGTGGTTCTCTAGGCAGCCCTATTTTACTGGTAAAACAAGAAGGTACAATAATTCAAATAGTTTCCTGGACTAGTGACTTTCTTATGCATTCTTTCTTAAGATTTGAAAATTGGTCATTCTTTAAACTATGTTGTCTTTTGATAAGTTCCTGTTCAATAGTTTTATTGAAAATGTTCATTTTCACCTATTTCCATATAAAAGCATCTTCATGGATATATTAATACTTTAATTTTGTTTATTCCTAAGAATTTTAACCCTATACTATTAAAGTCAATGGACAAAGGATCTAGGTATCTAATAGGTATATATTAGGACCACAGAGTATTAGATAATTATCAGGAAAATTAAGTAGAAGATCTGTTTTCCAACTTGAGAAAAGTAGCAAACCTGCAAGTATTTCTCACTGCTCAGAGAGCAAGCTATTTCACATCTTTCCCTTCCTTAGTCTTGTTCAAAGAATGGAACTAGAAATCTCTACGTTATTGAAAAGCCATTCACATTACAGAGTAAGAAAGGACGATGAGAAAGATAACATGCAGTTAGAATAAATCTGTCACATTAAAAAAGGAAGCTATTTAGCTGAACATTAGAGCTAATTTGAACCCTGAATAACCTGTAAATTTGAACCTCAAAGACCCAGGAAAGCCAGTAAAGATAACTTCTAATGTCAGTAGCAGCAGGAAATTGGAATAACAGCTACTATTTGGAAGCTCAGTTCATTTCAGAAGTAGGTTTCAGGGAAGAAACTAAATTGCAAACAGATGAGAGAAGTTGTCTCTTCAGTTATGCTATCCATTAGATAAGTCTACATTTCAGATCCTTAAAAATGGCAAAGGCCAGAGAAGCTTTACTCAGGCTCTAAAAAGTGCTTTGGTAGTCTGCTCAGCAATGTGTGGGTAGTTAGTGATCCATTTTGCACTATTTTGGGACTCATATCTGCCTGTAAACACTGGAGGATGTGCTGATTTGATTAAAATCTGGATGTGCCAAACTATTCTTGTTTTGGAAGATGCTTCACAACCAACAGCACAGGATGTTTTAATCCTCGTATATAATCACACTGATTCTTTGAGAATCACCATCAGCAGATGACCAAATAGCAAATTACTGGGCTGGGGAAAGCGTCTGTTGCAAGGTCCATCACAGTTTTGATGAGACTCTCCAAATTGGTGTTCTGCTCAGTTCTTACACCCAGCTGACCTGTGGTCCTCCATGACCACTTCATGATCCATCCCTACTGCTTATCTTCAGCTTTGTATAAAAAATCTCCTACCTCCTTTACCTATGTACATGACTGTCTTGCGTGACCATTTCTACATCTGCAGGTACAGTGTCTACTGACTACTTACAAGTCCAGTTTGATCAGCAGGAGCCACCTGGGGTGTTGCTAGGGCTGCCGTATTCTCCACCCAGGATGTCAATCAAGACATTTAACAGTAAAGGAAGGCCAGCCAGGGGCTGCCTGAAGGAATCTTTGGTTCTGCCCAAAATTCCCATCTGGAGAGATCCAGTAACAGTTAGTCATGTAGTTCTTGTGAAAGCAGCTAGAAGCTTGGTCAATCACCTTGTCTCAAGTCAGCCTGATGTCTCACCTACATGATGACTAGATGGGAAGTTACTGGACTACCCAGGGAATTAACAACCTAAGCGCACATGGCATGTGCTCAGGCACAGACCTTACACCCAGCTGCACCACAGCTGTAGTTACAGGACAGACATGAATGTCACCCTTCCATCACTCTTACAACTTAAATTCTGCAGTTCTGTAGCTCTTGCCAGGAGGAACACTTCCCTTTCTCACAGGTGTGCCAGTGTGTCCTGGTTTTGACTGGGATAGTGTTAACTTCCCTCGTAGTAGCTAGTGTGAGGCTATGTCTTATGTTTTATGCTTACTATTTAGATTATTTTGGGAAAGTATTTGCAGTGTGGGTATGCACCAAGTATAATACTAAGGTACAAGGTAAGAAACAGTGTTGCAAGGTGCTAATGTAGTGTAAATAATATTTAAAATTACCACCTTCTTTATTCTCTTCGTTAAAGTTTGTACTACTTCATTCCCATGTACCGTGTGTCTGTACACCTGGACTTTATCCACAGCTGCCACAATTATCAATGGAAAAGTATGTTTTACTTATCTAGAAAGCCATGTTTTCTGCCAAGACTAGACTTCAGTGTCACTGCTTCCCTGTTTTGTAGTGTTGACTACCAGGTTCTTTACCTTCCCTCTAAAAGAGCTCAGTACCAACAGCAAATCAGACATGTTTCTGCTGACAGATATTCAGAATTTCCATATCTTTAACAATTAAACTTCTCAGAAATTTTTCTCCCATACTTAAATAGTTGTAGATCTATCTCCCTGATGTCTACCCAAAGTTGTTTTACTTTTCTGGAGAATACATGCTAGAGAATTCGGAGCCACACTCATCTAGAAAGGTTTCATTAAACACTTTTACACTGGAATAAACAACTGTG
>VZTO01002707.1:94373-113382 GCA_013400615.1 Syrrhaptes paradoxus | reverse complement strand
AGGGGAGGTTTAGGTTAGAGATTAGGAGAAAGTTTTTCACCCAAAGGGTGGTGGCACACTGGAACAGGTTGCCCAGGGAGGTCGTGGATGCCCCATCCCTGGAGGCATTCAAGGCCAGGCTGGATGTGGCTCTGAGCAGCCTGGTCTAGTGGTTGGCAGCCCTGCATATGGTGGGGGGTTGAAACTAGATGATCACTATGGTTGTTTTCAACCCAGGCCATTCTATGATTCTGTGATTCTATGATTCTACTTGAAAAAGAACATAACCGTAATCTTAATTTTCAATAAAACTAGTCAGACAGGAGGATGGTTACCATTTGCAAACAGTAATGAAGTGATGTATTAATTTTATGATGGTATGATGGACAATACAATTTGAAAATGATCATTATCAACACTGCATATAGCTATTCTCAATCTATATTTTGAATATACCTTTGTTTAACCTAGACAAAAAAGCTGCCTAAAACTCCTTTTGACATAGAACATAACAAGATAACAATCTCTGCAAAGCTCATAACTCTCAGGGAAATTGTTAAGCAATTATAAACACAGCACAAAATATCAATGGCTATGATGTATTTTAAACACAATTATGCTAATAAAGTATAATCAAATATGTGCAAGCAGTAGCAATTACTACTGCATATCATTAAGCCATCTGCTAATTAATCCAAAGCAATAATATGGTTTATTTAATAAGTTCCAGCATTTCTCTTTGAAGATGTGTACAGAAAAATAAATAGTTTATGTCTGATAAACAGGAAACGATTCTATGAGACTTGAGTTTTACTGTAAAAACGTAGAACTGCTCATATATTTTTATTTAATCATTGTCACTACTTCAATAATTTTAAATATCACCAGGATGCTTGGAACAAAACCTGCAAGGGGAGGAAAAGAATGCAGGAGCTGCTTTTGAGTAGGAAACAGTTCATAACAGCCAAAAAATTGATCACAAAAGAGAAGAGGTTATCTCCAAAGCCTGAAATGACAGGAGAAACTCTTACTGATTTCAGGGTATTGCATATGGGATGAGAACACTCAGTGCCAACAGATCTAAACTTGTTTAGTTTTACTACAGAATTCAGTAGATTTATGTAACTGCTCCATCTGGCTAAATACCTTGTAGATAGTGTCTGGTATTTTAAGTATCTATCAAACATTTTTCCTTCTCATCCTAAAGTTTACTGCTACATATACAGAACATGTTTTGCTCTTATCCTTTCATGTGAATATGTCTTATCAGTTTCCTTATTTCCTCAGTGAAAAAAATCCATTCTTCTAAGTACAAAAGCCTATCCTGCTGTAATGAAATAAAATATTTAAAGTATAATAAACTAGATTTAGAAAACAACTTTCAAACTGTACATTAATACACCCTGTGCCAAGTCTGTTGACACAGCTTCATTTTCCTCTTAAAGAAGGAAAGGTGTTACAATTTTTGCTTTATGAATTCTGTAGTGTTTGAACTACTACTTCCATACATACTAAATTAGCAATATTTGTTTCAAAAATGGACAGCTTGTGCAAACCTTAGGGAGAAAGAGGATTAAGTGATATTTCCACCAAACAAGATGACAGAAGGAAAGGCTGTTGGGAGCTGAGGGGGGGAGAAACAGTCAACTTCGTCAACTTCCCTTTCTCTTGAAGGAAATACTGGAGGGATATATTAGTTGGCAAGTCAAAAGAAGAAAATATCATCTGATAAAAGGTTGTTGCTTGATCCACCAAATCTTCTGAAAGTCTGCAGAAGAAAGGATGGTGCAAAAAAAATAATTTCAGATTTAAACCGCTGTAAGGGTAGAAGCATTTCATATGGATTTTATTGGGCATTAAGATTAAATCAGGTAAGATAGAAACAGAAAAGGAGGGCTTGAGATTTTAAGGTCCTTAATATTCGAAAGAAAGCAAAAACATGACCTTGCATGTCTTCTTCATTTGGAGAAGAGAGCCAGAACAGTCAGGGTTTCAGGCTGTATTTAAAGGAAAAAGCATATTGCAGCAGAAAAGGAGCTGATTTTGCATTCCTCATAGTGATGCATACTTCTGCTGTCTGAAAGGGCAGGTTGCAGAGTGCCCAGCTTGTTACTTGCCACCAACAGCTTCTGAGAATTGTGCCACTCCTACATGCTATGTGAGTCCAGCTGTTGTTTTTAAACCCTCTCAATTTGATCTCAGGCATAGGCAACCCTGACAGTGGTAGAGCTGCCATCCTACCACCCTGGCCTGGTCTATGGTGCCAGGCTGTGAAGCAGAGCTAGTCTGAGCCAAGCCCCCAGTGACTAGCTCACAGACCTTGAACTAACCAGGTGGGACTCTTGGATTCATCTTTTCATCTTCCTCAGCAACCTGGCTGACACATGAAGCTCCTTTCAACACTTAGGTACAGAGACCAGCATGCACGTCTCCTGTGGGTGCACAAGCCAACAACCACGATACAGGAGGCATGAGCCAAGCCAGGTCCTTGGACGATGGCAATCTGGGGACAACTCGTAGTTGGCTTTGCAAGAGCAGCCTCTCTGCACTTCCACTAGTCTCCCTGCTCTCCCCCTCATTCCTCACCGTGCAATGACTCACCTCCTGTAGCAGGCAGAATAACTGCACAGCAGTGTGCCCAAATGTGTTAATCCCCTTTATTTCTTTCACATCTCACACAAGATGATGTAACGCAGTCACAGACAGAACATGCTCTATTAATGCACGACTTACACTTAAATATCATTGTGTATGTGTATACTTACTACTTAAACAAACAATTTTTTTCCATCTGGTCTTGAATCCATCTATCTTGAACAAAAAGTAGGAGATAACACAAGCTTAGAGATGTCAAACGAGCTCACCACAGAAGAGTCAATGTAAGCTAGCAGTTAAAGCAGGGAAAATGAATGCTGTATACAACTATAAGGAAAAACATTGGTCCTTGTGAGTGGTAGAGGTTTAGGAATAATAAAAAAAATCTCAATCCTTTGTTGTCTCAGTCAAAATAAATAATACCATTAAAAATATGATTTACTGCTGCTTGGGACTTAAAAAACACCTCAGTTTCCACAGTTCCTAGGGAAATCAAACAGGAGATTTTTAAATTGCAGGTTACTAGACTAAAACAAAATATTGCCACTGGCACTTTATGCAAATCAAAAAAAGAGAGAGCTTTTTCATTAAATAAAGCTAAAATAGACAAAATATTAAGTGCAGCTCGAGCATGTTTATAGTTTTTTGTGGCAAAATCTGCAGACTCATACAACTCAATCTATACATAGGAAATTTGTCAAGAATTTCATGCAACAGAAGGATTTATTGAGGGGGCTGAGGTGGAGGAAAATCTTTTGTGTCATGAGCTGTTTTTCAGACTTGAAAGCGTACAAGTTTGACAACTTTTAAAGCCTGGGAGATTATGCCTGTCCAATGCTTCCACTCATCTCCTAGGCTGTTTGCTGTTTTCTGCACCTATGTCTGTAATAATAGCTTAGGCAAGTCAGATACAATATTCTGTCAGCCAGTCTCTAAAGTAAATATATGGATAAATAAGTGTTTGGGTTTCTTGGTTCCCTAATGGATGTAGGCACATGCAGGAGTCTCATGTTTCATATTTGTTTCCCACAGGAGTTCAAAAATAAATCTTGTGAAGAGTGAATAAATTTTTGGGACCAGTTACTTCACAGCAGAGGTGAGACAATTTTATTATCTGGATTTAGAGGCTCAGCCATTCGGGGCACATTTAGGGCACATCTGGGGCTTGTGAGCAGGCTTTGCACATTTCAAAGTGAACTCAGAATTTGGGTTTAAGTTTGGGCTTTTGTGTCAAGCCCTGCTCAGAGTGGGAAGGGAATGGGTTCTTTGCGTAGATGATTGTGCTGATTACATTGCACAGTGATAGAGTAGCTACAAAAGAAGCTTTTGTGCCTCCCCTCAGCTTTCCTCTGCCTTCCTCATTTCATCATTTCTTTTCCACTTTTAAAACATAACAGTGGACAAATAAAATGTTTTTTCAAAGTCTCCATAGACCCCAATACGCAGGCAAACACATTTATATGCAAATCAGTTATATTAAAAATGTTGTGTGCTATCTCCAAGACGCTATCAGAAATTAAGCATTTATGCATCAGCAGGTAAAACTCAGTTAAATATTCCAGTGATTTTTGTATTGTCACTGAAGTGAATTATGGAGAATTGTTGAGGGTGAGAAATGACCTTTAAGCTCATTAAGAATATTAGGGGCTGATTGTTACACAGCGTTCCAGGATAATAACTAATTGCTTCCAAAGCAATGCTAGCGCTTATGCATTTTTTTTGATTAAACTTGTCATTTTACGGGTTCCTTATCCTTTGATTAGAACTTTTGTTCCTTTTTTCAATTAACATGCTTTTTTTTCACGCTCAAGTTTCTGCTTTCATCCCATCATCCACGCTATGATTAAAGATGACGCATTATCAACATTAACATATCATACATCATTTAACACTCAAGACAGTTTTCCTGCCTTTCTAATGTGTCTTTTCCCCATTCTTTTTACTTTTTGTTAAATGCTATGAGTACATGAATTTTCAGTTTGGCTTTATTTCTCTCTGAAAAACAAACAAAAAAATTAGTCTATCACTTTTTTCCTTTGTTGCATTATCACCACTGGCAATAAAAAAGATAGGAACAGAAATCAGCTTTAAAAAGATTTTTTATATGGTTCAAAAAGTCAGTCTGCATTATATGGCAAGCATTTTACTTCATTTTGAAAGTAATGGTTTATTTCCTTATTTTTACTTGACTTATAAATTCTCCAAAACAAAATTAAATTAGAAGTTCAAGTCTCTTAAACTTGGTTGGATCTGCTTACAGATAACTTGTAGCCCTCTGGTGTAACCTTGTGTGGAGGAGTCACACTGAATTTTGAGTGAGTTGGAGGAGGAAGAGAAAGCATAAACTGTGGGTAATTGGTAAGCTATGATGGTGCCCTGAAGCGCCTCTCAGGACCCACTAGAGGAAGGGCAATTCCAAGTCCAGTTATCAGGGCTGATAGAAATAAGTGTCCTGTCACCATCTTGATCCACCAACATTTGTGTGGAAGGAAGGAGCAAGCTTTTTCTCCTTTCTTGCATGCTGGGACGTGACTGGCACGAGAATCCCTCTCCCACGTTGAATATTACCATATTCTGCCTGTATCCATAAAAAAAACCTGTGGGTACCACTTGAGCAGGAAAGCATTGCTTAGCATAAATGAATTTATAATTCCTCCTTGCCTGTGCTTGGTGAAACATGACAGGAGACAGCTCTGAAACAGCTTATAAAAGCTAATTCAGAAAGAGTCACCAGTATAGCACACTATTAAGTGAATTTCAGTTATGAAAACAATCGAAAAACAAAGGAATAAATATTTTAAGATGTCTAAATGAAGAGAAAGAAGTGTACTCTATAGGCCTTTAAAAAGCATAAATGCCTGCGATCTACCCTGAAAAGAAAAAGATATTTGCAAAAAACACTTGCCATTAGAGCCGCAGGTTCTGCAAACCTCTGGAAATACTGTAAATTTTATCTGGACTCATGAATATCAATTTTGATGCTATTTCACTGAGAACAATTTAATCTGATTTTAGATCTCTAGGACAGATCCTTAATTTAAGAATACTAATACACAGAAAAGAAAACTTCTAGGTGTGATTATGAGCCATCGTGTTCGCACTCTTTGCAACTGGGAATATCATCCTACTGTGATGAGCAGGTCTTAGAAATTCTTGAGTTTTGTAGAAGAGACCTTCTCATGACGCGTATTCAGTGTGTCAACCAGGAAAGATGCCTTCCTAGACTTGCTGTTTGTGAATAGAGAAGGACTCGTGGGGGATCTGACGGCAGGTGGCTGTCTTGTCCACAATTATTCTGAAATGGTTGAGTTTAAAATTTTCAGTGTGATAAGAAAAAAGGACAGCAGAGTTGCTACTCTGGACTTTAGGAGAGCAAACTTGAAGCTATTCAGGGAGCTATTTAGCAGAGGACCTTGGGAACCTGCATCCATGGGTGTTGGTCAGTTTTTAAGAACCACCCTTTAGAAGCACAGGAGGAGGCAATTCCACTGTGTCAAAAGTCAAGCAAGCAGGGCAGAAGATCAGTTTAGCTGAACAGGGAACTCCTCAAGGAGCTAAAGAGAAAAAAGAAATTGTAAGATCTCTGGAAGCAATGTCAGGCTTCTCAGGAAGAGTACAGAGCTGTGGTTCATATACGCAGGGAGAAGACACAAAAGGCCAAAGCTCAGAGTTGAAACTGGCCAGTGTTATGTCAAATAAGAAGGGCTTTTAAAATATGCTAATAGCAAGAGGAGGTCTAAAGAAAACATTGGACAGATACTTGTTGAAGATGGTCATCTGACTAATAGGGATGAAGAAAAAGCAGAGGCATTCAATGCTTTTTTTGCCTTGGTCTTTAATAATACTGACAGACCTTGGGCTGCCTGGTCAGCTGAGTCAGAGGACCATGAGTGTGGGAACAGTGACTTTCCATTTGTGGACATCAAAATTTTAAGGGACCAGCTGTATCAGCTGAATGTCCACAAGTCCATGGGGCCTGATGGGATTCATCCCAGAGCACTGGAGGAGCTAGGGGATGTTATAGCAGGACTCCTCTCAGTCATCTACCAAAGGTCTTGGCGGTCTAGGGAGGACCCTGATTACTGGAAGCCAAACAATGTTTTTCCAATGTACAAAAAGGGTGTGGGGAAGACCCAGGGAACTAACGACCTGTTAGTCGAACCTCAGTTCCTGGAAAAATTATGCAGAAGATCATGCTGGGTACTATTGAAAGGCATTTAAAGAATAATGCAATCATCAGAGACAGTCAAAAACCATCAATCCTGTCTGAGAAAATGCTTTAACAGAAGTATTTGCCATTCAATCTGAAGAAATCCACATCTGCCCTGATCTCAAATTCTCTCCTGGGCCATTGCCAGTTAAATCAGGATTCTGAGTCTGGTACTTGGTCTGGTCCTGTAAAGCAGTTCTTACATCGCAGTCTAACTTTTAGAATTTAACTCAGTCTAATGACAATCTCTGTTTTTGTCAGCTTAAACAAAGGGTTTAGTGGGACCACAGTCTGATAATTAACAAGATTTGTAACAGGGCTTAATGTTTTCTTAAGGGTTGCAATCAAAATGGCCAGGTGTCCTGAAGAATCCTATAGTTTGGACACCATGCGTTATGAGAAGTTAAATTTTATGAAGTGCCTTTGGTTAAATTTTATTGTTGGGAAAATAAACCATAATATTCAGCTTTGTTACTAGGTATTTTGTACAGGGACACATAATTCTTCAAAAGCAAGCAAGCTTTTGGCGTGCCTAGCTTCCACGCTTAGCTTCCCCCTAAAACAATTCTTCATTGTAAAAATAGAGTTAATATATATCCTACCAATTCAACTTTCAATTAGTCAGAAAGAGGAACTTGTTTCCTCACTGGAGTGAGAGTAAAATCAACATTTTTCTTTTGCAGCATCTGCTATTATTCCCCTCTATGTCCTCACTTTGTAAAAAGAAAGCATTTAAAATAGATAGTCTTTTATGATATTTTTTAGATATATGTTTTGGCATAGTAGGTATGAGTGCTTAAAAAACGTGATTCATATTAAAATTATATTCCTTGTATGACATCCAGCAATTCCTTCACCTGAAGGAATGCTGCAAAGGGGTGTTGAACAGAGTATTTACCCCATACTGAGAACTCCAGCAGGACTAAAATAAGTTACAAACGGCTCAGGAATCCTTCTGTGAATTCTGTTTTTCTCAAATACCACTACTCAAGGTGAAACACTGAAGGCATATTTCAGTCTCTCTGAGCATACCTGTTCTATTTGCCAATATTGAATTCCACATTTTGGCCTTGTTTTTGCATCCTCATTAAATTCTTTTGTAATCCATTCATGTCCTCCAAGTATAAACTTTAAAAATCCTTCTGCTTTTGTAATCTATAAATTTTGATGCACTCCATATCAAATCTATTTCTAAATCCCTAATATAAATGTTAAATAGAAAATAGCTCCAGGCAGCCTTGTCTGCCATATTCTGCCAGGAGGATACTTTATCATCTATTATGATCCTTCAGGGGCCTGCTTGCTACCCATTATTAATCCATTTTCCCTGACCAGTCTTCATATCTCCCTCATGACTTTCCTTACTAGTTTCTTATGATCTATGTTTGGAAAAGTGCTGCTAATATATATGCAAATCCACTTCATGCTGTTAACCTGTTAACCATGTAAGATAAAGATCACATTAGTCTCTATGATATGTTTCCTGTTTCATGCTGACACCAGCTAACAGCTCCTCGCCTTTGAATACCTTACTATATTCTTTAAAGTATGAAAATACTATCCCAACTCAGACAGTATTAAATGGTGGCAATATCTGCTTTCTTAGACTTTGCCAAAACAACAGGATTGGTCATCTAGTTTTTGGTAATGGGATGATTTCTTGTTATTCAAAATGGAAGATTGGAGACTTCTCCAAGGCAGCTCAAGTAATTCCTTCTCTAAACCGAAATGATTTCACCTTCTATGTTTCTCAACTGCAGCATACTTTCTAACCTGCTGTGGTTGCCGCTTATACCACCACGTTCTAGGAAACAATAAGGATCAACGAACTGTTCACCCTCTCTCAACAACTGCAGAGATCAGACATGTGAAGTAGGTGTTTAATTATCCTGACATTATCCCATCACCTCAAAATAATTGCTTTATCATTTTAGTGGTGAATTGTAAGTCCTTGCTTCTTACAAATACTCATTACTCATATCCTTTGTTAGTTATGTTGGCTTTCAACATCTTCAAAAGCACTGTACAGAGTGTAAAGAGAATAGACATATCAACTGCTTTGGGATGTTCAGGAATTTAAATTCCAGTTCTAAATTAATGCAGAATAAATACTTTACTCTTATTATTGGAACAATGGCCAACACTCCTTAGCTAAGGTTAAGGTACAGCTGTGCAGCTACAGAGTTGTTTGGGGGGTTTAGGATTTTACAGTGAGAAAAAGGAAGCAGGCAGCAGCTGGAATAGGGTGGTCCTACAGGATATGCTACGGTGGGTTACCTGCTGGAAGACATCAGCAAGAGTCAACTGCTCCATGTCAAGTGTCACAGGACCACACAGCCCAGGGTACAATGCTGCAGTAGCTAGAGGGGGAGAGGATATGTGCAGGTGCAAGAATGGGGGGTCTTTCCATGGAATGAGGAAAAGGTATGTTCCTTTCTTCAAGCCCATGGGAGATTTTCTTTAGATTAAGACAGCTCAAGACTCGATGCGCAACTGAGCAGCAGACTCTCGGGGTGGCGTGGCCTCTGGAAGAGGGAAAGGAATAGCTAAATGCACAGCCCCTCTCTGTCCAAAGCTGATAAGGATGTGAAGAATTCTCTACAGTGAGTGAATGTGTGTATGATCTACCCCCACTTCCTCTTCCCATATATAATTACAGTACCTCTTTCTGGTACTATAACATATGCCTACATGAAGTATAGTGCAGCTGTTATTTTAAAAAGAAAAGCTGTTTAACTGGGTAATTAAACAGAATATTGTTTCTATCACTTACAGAAGCTTTTTTAATATTGAGGGAAATCAAGGCAAGTCACAATACATGTAGTCTCAAGCCAAAGCAGTGCATACTTACTCTCTAGTAAGAAAAGCTGGCTGAGTTTTTTTAGAACTTACTGAAATTTCAGGAGTTAACCATCTTGTTTGAAGACTGTGAATTCTGGCAGAAGCTACGCTTGGATAAGCAGGCAGCAGCTTATTGAACTAAAACAAAACGGAAACACCCAAGAGGTGGAAAAAGATACAAGCAACAAAAAAAGAGTAAAAAAGCATTGCCTGGATATTTAGGGATGAAACCAAAGCAGCTAGAGCCTGTCTGGAGCTGAGATGGGTGAGGGCCATTTAGCACATCAATAAGGGGCTTTATAGTCATACTGTTTACAAAAGGAAACTCAGGAAAAAATGTGGAATCACTGATGGCTAGAGGGAAAACCCATGAAAACTGTGGAAAATACTAAAGCACTGAATGCCTACTTACACTGGTAAGCAAAGCCTCCTCCCAGACCTCTGTGTTTACCAGCACAGTTTGAGAAGAGGGAATACAGAAAGGAGTAAGGGAACAACAGATTAGGGACTCCTTAGAGAAGCTGAATTCACTGTGATCCACAGATATAATGGGATTTGTATAAGAATGCTGGCAGAAGTTGTAGATGTGATGATGATTTTATTATTGTCATCTGTAAAAAACAGTGGCAAACAGTCCAGGTCTCTTTTAAGTGGAAAAAGCTGAAGCTATGCTTGTTTTCCAAAAAGATGAGATGAAGGACCCAGGGAGCAATAGGCCAGTCAGCCTTGCTTCAGTCCATGGAAGAATTGTGGAGCATGTCTTCTTGAAATCCATTTCCAAGTGTATGAAGCACAAGAAAGTAATTAGGAATAGTCAACACAGATTTACCAAGGGCAAGTCTTGTTTAACCAACCTGTAGAAAAAAAAAATTGCCTATGTAGTTAAGGAGAGAGTGCTGATTTTGATAAATATTGATTTCAAAGAGGCTTTTGACACTATGTCACAGTCTATGTTGTTCATTGTCCTCATCAGTAACCTGGATGGTAACACAAAGCATTCTCAGCAAATTCACAGATTGGGGGTAGCGACTGCCACAAGGAATGGCAGAGTTGCAACCTAGAGAAACCTTAGGAAATCTGAGAACTGGGCCAACAGACACCTCATGAAGTTCACCAAGAAGTACTAAGGCCTGCACCCAATATGGGAATTCCCATGCATTGGTACAGGCTGAAACACAATGGGCTGGCCAGCAGCCCTGCTGAAAAGGAGCTGAAATACCCTGCTGAAAAGGTCACTATAGTGGACACCTGGGTGAATACAAGCCAAGAACATGCTCTTATCACACATAAAGCAAACTGTGAAATGGATTTCATTAGTGGAGTTATGGCTGGGAGACTGAAGAAAATTAGTATCCCCCTCTACTTGATCCTAGTGATCTGCGACACTGGGTTCAGTTTACATTGTCCCATTTCAAAACACATGGTGGGGAAACTGGAGAGTGTTCACCAGTGGGTTACTGACACAATCAGGGACCTAGAACATGTGACCTACAGAGGTAGTCTGAAGGAATTGGTTTTATTTATTCTGTTGAAGAGGAGGCTAAGGGGAAATCCAGTTGCAGCCTACAAAACTTGAAGGGTAGTTACAAATATAGTGGAGCCAATGTATTCTTGGGAGTGCCAGACAGTACAGTGAGGTTCTGTGCTCACAAATTGTGGCTTGGTAGGTTCAGTCTGAATATTTAGGAAAACCTGCTTGACCAGCAAAGTGGTGCAAGACTGGAACAGGGGCCTAGAGAGGTGATGGCCTCTTCTTCCTTGAAGGTTTTCAAGACTTGACCAAACAAAGCCAGGGTTTACTGATGTTTGGAAAAGCTACTAATTTGAGTGGGAGGCTGGACTAGGACACCTCTAGAGATGCCTTTCAGCCAACATTTCGTTATGGAAATTGCTCATGGCTATGACTTTTAGTAAGTATATTACAAGAAGCTGAAATATAATAACAACAGGGATCTCTAGATTACCCAGATATACAACTTCTGCTCTTCTCGTGTTGCAGAGTAGTTTTGGGGGCCTGAAAATCTGAAGAGGTCATGGAAGACAGGTCCTTTCTGTAGTATGGCCCCATCTTAAAAGAAACAGGTTGGAAGTCTTGGCTTCATTCAAGCAAATACCAAAAACTCCCTTTTAAAAATATGTTTATAAAAACATATAAAATAAATCTAACAGAAAAGGAGTAACTAAAAGGTAACAAGATGTGGTAAGACATTTTCCCTGTTTGTACACAGAAAAAGACAACTTCAAATATTGTCTGCATTTTTCTGAATAAGAAAGAAAGATACAGAGCATGTACCCCATGTAATAAGGTCTTGGCCATCTGTACAGTATGTGAATGGAAAATGACAGGCGGTAGAAAGAAACTCTCTCCTGGCAGATGATGATTTAGCTTCAGTTGTTCCCTTTTACATCGTTACTGCTGGTGATGATGATAACCCTCCGTTGATGCAAAGCTGTTGGTGTTCAGGGAACTGCAGCATGTTATAGCACCTTTCCAGAGTGACTATGGTTTGCTCACCTCACTGCAATTTACCTGTGTTCTTCAATCCTTCACAGAGCAGACTCAAAATTATTGTCTTTGTTCTGAGTGTGGTCAGTGCTTCAAGTGAGTGGATGTGCAAATATACATTTGCAGTGTATGTGGGGGAAATTGTGCTAATATCTAGACACACTGTATAACAGCAACCGAAGTAGATGAGAAAAGGAAAAATTACCTTGTGGAGATTTGTCATATGGTGGCTGGATTAACTGAACTTCCTAAACTACCTCAAGAACTGCAACTTTGTGCTGCAGGCTAGACTTGCAACACAGACCCTGAGTGTCATATTTCCAGTGGACATCTCTGAGACCAGGTTACCAAGGACAGATTTGTGATACGGTCTCAGCCTGAGGCCAAGTTTTCCAGAAAGCAAACCACCAGGTATTTTGAAGCTGGTCAATGTGTTGAGTGCTGACCTATTCTGAAAATGACTATGGATGAAATAATCAATAGTGAATACAAGATGAGGACCCTATCAGATCAAAAAGTACTGTTCGCCAGTGATCAAATCTCACTGCAACTGCATTCAAATTGCATGACTCATCATGCGGTGAACTGTTGTAAGGATGAAATAATTGGGAGCTTGTCAGGCCTCAATTGAATTCAAACATTCTACTGGGAAGGACAAGTTGCTACAATCCTGAATTTACAATGTTGCCATCAACAACAGTGGCACAACTCTGTTGTAGCATCACCTCTGGGGAATAAAAATGTAAGCGTATCTCAATCATGCTGTTTAGATTTAAAAAGGGAGTAAAGGCATGACATATGGAAATATCTAGATGTCTCTATGACATTACTGGTATTTGGTGGGTAATATTAGTCTAAGGCCCAAATGTAGATGAAGAAAAAAACCTGTCTTCAAAATGGTACTTAAATAGAGGCATAACCAGGTCATGAATCAGGTGTTATTTATAGGGATATTGACTGGCAGACACATTTGCTTTCTTTGTCTGTGGGACTGTCAGGAGGCAGACCAGAAGAAAATCAGAAGTCACACATCACGCTTCTGGTCTACCTCCACTGTAGATCCCCAGAATGACTTCCAAAGCAGTTGCCAAACCTAGAAGGATACTCAAGATATGTGGACTTTAAACTATTTTCAGACCAAAAGCCCCAGGTATAGTTACATCAGTACAATGCACGCAGGTAATGAAGTTGGCAAATAATCCATGTTCTGTACAAGGATTTTTCCCCTTTAGGATTCGTTTTGGACCCAATGAAAAATGGAGCTGTGATGCCTCCTACTGGTTGTGTCTATGTCTATTAGTCTTATCTGCCGTGTCTCAGGGAAGTTGCCGTTAGATCTTTGACATACGAGTACTGACGTAATGCTGGTAAAGACTGCCTCGGATAAGGCTTCTGATATGAAGACTAGGAGCTATTTAAATTTAAAAGAAACTGAAAGAGATGAAAGCAGTAAGTGACTCACAAATACATGTCCAACAGGAACCATGCATGCATTTTATCTTACAATTCTGCTTACTGAATGGATAAGGATATTTTTGACAGGTTATTTAATTTGATGTTATAACAAAACAGAATACGCTTTTTACATTGATATTACTCTAACATCCAAAAAGGTCCTTTGATTCAAATGTTGATCTGATTCAAAACTAACAAAACACGATCACAAGAATAATTCATTTTTATGGTTCTACTGCTTTTCCACAGTCTGAAAATTGTACCAGACACAACTTTAAATTGCTCTTGGGACGGGGAGCNGCTTGGTTGTTAAAGTTATAGTTTTTAATAAAAGTATTGATACAATAATTGCAACAGCACTGTTCACCTGGATGTTAGCGGAGCTCCCCCTTTGGCAACTGTGTTAGACAGCAGCATCCCTGAATAGGTACCTCACAAGTTTTCCGTTTTCTGAAAACTCTGTGCATGATCACTGATTTGGTATTGCTAGACACATTCTTGGACTGTTCATTCTCAGCCCAGCAGTGATCCACCACTCTGACCTGTAATTTAAACACACTCTCTTCAACAGTTCCAAGCGCTCCTTTCTGCAAATTCTCTCCTCAAAGATAATTTTCATTCAGATGGACTTAACACAAATCAGAACGTGATCGCTAAATTTAACCTGGGACTACTTGTCCCTGAGGAAAACACAAGAGAGCCATTGTGGACAATCCTACATTCACTTTTAGCTAAATTTGTAGCATGAAATAGAAACTATATGGCAACCATATGGACAGGTTGAAGAGTTTTTCGATCACTGTAGCCTTAAAAAGTAGAATTACTATGCAATAATTTTTGCTGGTAGTTCAAAGGAAGCACAATCAGTAGGACTGGACAGGAGGATTTAGGACACACAGCAAGCAGCTTTCACAGCTAACAGCTGGCACACAGAAGGAAAGAACTTGCATTGGGAACTTGAAATGCGTGCACAAAAGAAGTAAACAGGAACCAATAAGTGAAATCACAGCACAGATGTACAAGTGATGATAAAACTCCTTGTCTGAGCTGAAAAGAGGAAAGAAAACCTACTAATTCATAATCTAGCTTCTTGAAATCATTCAGACTTTGTTGGATACAAATGAATATAATATAACAAAAGTTGCTAATGCTAGGCAGAACCTGAACAAGTTTCTAGCCCAGAAAGAAAAAGGACAAAGCCTGAACAAGTGTAAAATGCCCATAGTGTTTGGTACTGAACTTTATCCAAAGTTCTCTCTGGCTGTGGTTTCAACTTTTGTGAAGAACTGACTTCTACTATAGCTGATATTTCTTCAGGAATATGATAAATTACTTGACAGGCCAAAGAGTCTAGGCAAGCAAAGGTGAAGTGATTTACAGGCTAACCATATCTCATCTGTCCACAACAAAAAGGATATTTTTCTCATGGAACATCCCTGTTCACAGTTGCATAGATGATACCTGCATTTACAGTCATTCTTCACACTTATGTTGTCTGAGAACAGTGTCAATATCAGATACTACCACAGATGGAAATGATTTCAGGGAACTGTGAAAAGTCAGGTCTTTTATTTAGGAAAATGAACACAAATATTTTAAAATGTGTGTGTGAAACAGAATGTACAAAGAGGTTCTTGATCAGAATAATGAACTAATTCCTCTTTTTTTCAGACATGATTTTGTCACTATAACTACTTGTGTCATTCTCAGCCCTCCTCATAGCCTGTCAGGTCAACTCAGTTGATAAGGTATTCTGAACAAAAGTTACTTTAAATGAACTTTTTACAGCACCTGTTAAAATGGTTACTTGATTTTAACAGCAGATTCTGGGCACTTTGTCAACAAAAATAACTTATACCACTATTAAACATGGCCCATAAAAATTACACCAGTTTCTTCTAGTTTGAGTTTAGTTTTACATAGAGCAAATGTTATATTGCAAACTGGTGACATTTTTGGCTAGATGCTGTCTAGAATGGATTGTATTAAGTGTATTATATTACACCATAGACATTTTGTCAATAACCATATAGAATGAGCAATGTCTTTTAGATGTTTTCTATAATATTATATTGAACTGTTTAGTGTCATTCTCATACCACCAGTACAATTAAGATCTTTAAGTTAATTGATGCCATTTGTTTCTCATGTTTTGACAAAATCCACATACTTCTATATTTTGTAAAAAACTCATGGAAAAATATAACTGACATATTTGAGGACACATGATTCTGGAAGCATTGCTTTAATCCCCAGGAAGTTGTTTAATAAAAATGGATTTCTCTACCTTAAGTAGGTATCCAAAAAGAGACCTTCTCATAAATACTGGATATAGAAATGTCCTTACAGTAACTGCAAAAGCTCCATCTTACGTAATAAAAAACTTTAAATCAAGTTCAGCTTTGGTTAATGATGTTTTTCTCCCTATAATTTTTTACTAAATGCCAGCTGTTAATAGCATAATCAAGCGTGCCCCTACCTTACTTCTATAAATATCCACATTTTTCCCTGTAGAATGCCACCAGAATTGCACCAGATGTGAATTTGACACGATGCCCTTCAGATGCAGATTTCATAGGTTAGGTAGGTCTGATCCTCTAAAGACCTACCCACTCCCTTTACTTTTGTTCCCTCCAGATAATGCCATTGAAGTCAATGGAATGTAAACGCACATACATCTTTGGAGGGTCAAACACAATACTAGCCAAATATAGTGACCAGTAACTGCTGTTCAGAAGGGCGAAAATGGGCTAGTAGAGCTGGTTTACTGGAAAAGTTAAATTGCCCATTATCCAGGCACACCTTGTAGATATCAGAAGTGTTACACCAGGTTTATGTCAGGGAAACCCTATATGCCTAAGTGGGAGGTGTTATAGACCGAAGGGGCTAAGGGTTAAATTCCAACCCTCTGGAGGCCCTCCCCTCTTAAACCCAATGATTTTCCTATTTTAGTGTCCAGCCACCTCTGAAGTCATCCCAAACACCTAAAAGGAATTGAAATCTCATTTATTCAAAAGGGAAATGAATCTTAAGCTTCTGATTTCTAGTGCTCAGATGATTCTTAATAAGTGCTGGGAAAGAAGTGGGGAGAGACCAGCTCCACCTTCCTGAAGAGCATAGAAAGTCCTGCTCCATTCTTAAATGTGAGGTTTTAGACAGCTATCTTTTGGTTTGTGAACCTTTTGTGAACAGAAATGCTCTGTGGCTGCTCCATCCAAATGTCAGAAAATTTGGGATTTAAAAGATCAGACTTTATTTCAGTTTTTCCTGTGCCTGTGTGCCACCTTAAAGCTGCTTTTCTTTCAACCTCCTTTTGCTGTGTGCCTTGTTCCTGCAGTGTCCGTCCCTTTGGACTTCACCTGTGGTATGTGAGCATTATCTAGCTATGGCAATGCCATGGTATTGAATTCATTAAACACATTTGAAATGGTCTGATATTAGAGAATTCCTGAATGCTCTACAGATATTTTCATTTTTAGAAATCAGGAACAGTTAATCCCTTAACACAATGATTTTCTAGGACAGGTTAAACCTCTATGTTTCCTAAGAAAGGAAAGAAGACGTTGTTTTATGTCATTAATTGCATCAAATATACAGTGACTTTTAGCTTTTTTCCTTCTTTTTTCTTTGTTTTGATATCAAGATATCCCTCATTCTCCCTTTGCCCAATTCCTATTACAAAAAAAAAATTATCTTTATGTAGTGATATTGCCACAGTCTTCCAATCTGTTGCAAAGTGTCACTGACTGCAGTTGCTGTTATGTGGAGCCTTTCCCAAGGCTACAGATCTGGCAAGCCTAACAAATGTAAATCTTATTCAGTGTCATTGCTCCACTGCAATTAGCAGTGGAATCGTTTGCTGGTCTGAGCCCACAATTTTATGTTTTATATCCCTGTAAACAGCATTTCTGGGCTTTCCTCAAGTATATTCCTCCAAAGTATGTATGCTCCTTTAGGAACCATTTCCCTAACATGTACCCTTACCCCAGATTTTGTACTGTCCCATAATGAAACAGAACGTAGAAAGACGTTTAAGATTGAGTTTGCCTAGATAGCATACAAAAATAATTTGGCAGCTGGGGCTCCATGGGGAAGGATGTAGGCAAGAAAATACACTGTCTGGTTCATAATGAATGTTTTGAAATCCTCATGAGTCTAGGTGCCTACTGACAAGCCCAGCAAACAATGTATCTTGTTACAAAAGTGGTTTATTTTTTTCACCCAGTACCTGTTTTTAAGCATCCATCAGTAATATTGCAAACAATCAATGGCAGTTGGTCTTATCAGGTCACAACAGAATAAGTTATATATTGCAATATAAATTATTATTTAAATGTCATTAAGTAGCATTAGCTCTATGGTAACAAGCAATGGCACATTCTGTACAGATAAGCCTGCTCTTCCTACGCCTGTATCTGGGATGCTGTGCTGAGTTTGTTCTCAGAAGGAGAAGGATATGATTACTGAGATAAAACAATATCGCACATTACAGTCATTATGGGGAAGAGGGAGGGAGAATGTTAAAAGTATTTAAACTGCAGGAGGTTAAAACTGTGTGTGCCAAAAATCTCTGAACATGTCAGGATTAATAACAGCTGGAAGCATGAGCAGAGCTGACTCTCCATTCCTAATGCACAGTTCAGCATTTGAAGTGCCAGGATGCTGAACTTATCTCTGATTTATCAAGCTTTTTCTTTCTATTCCAACTCCCCTCCCACGTAATGGGTATCACTGGTGATAGAGACAGTACACAAATGCTAAACAATAAACTAGTTTCTTACCTCTGGTGTAGTCAAGGAACAATATTACAATACACTAGACTATGCCTTTACACTATTGAGGAATAACTAAGGCGTAGCAATTACGAAAAAATCAGTTAAAAAAAGATCCCTATCCGGGGGCATGTTCTTAGTGAAAAAATGTGAGAAAAAAGGAAACTCAGAAAAAACACATAGCTTGTGAATAAAAACGTAGCACTTTTGAACAAAACCTCCCACAGTAAGTTCAGAAAACAAGTCCTTTAGATCCATGAAGTGTAAAATCTGAGGGAAGTGGCATGTGAGTGACACTGACTGATTGCATTTCAAGCTGCATTTGACGTCAGGACCTTCAACACTAAAATGTATCCGCATCCTACTCCAAATAGTCAAATTCTGCTAATCAGCATGATGGTATGTTTTCATCTTTTGACAGCCAGTAGGGCCACTTCTTTGATGGTGTTTATGCACCTCTTATATGGGTAAGGCAGCTTATTCTAAGCATCTAAAAGCCCCCAGCGTTATGTTAATGAACAAAGTTTTCTGATAAATTCTTGCTTGGGTTATGAATTCTAAAAGCACAAACTAAAAGGAATACCATCCATACCTGGTATGCGTTAATATCTTTTAATGAATGTATGCTAGAAAAGGTTGAAACCTTCAATT